>UPTC01000060.1:31618-64317 GCA_900537255.1 Acanthocheilonema viteae | reverse complement strand
ACTTCTTAGATAAAATCGAGATTGTTTGAAGTGGAGTGGGTGATTATGCGAATAGTACAACTGATATTGTCACTTCTTTTATTATCCGTTGCGGAAGGACAGTTTTTTGGTGGTTGTGGAATCGGTATGCTTGGATGTGGCGGTATGATTGATTATTCATTGACTATTATTTTTGAATTGGAAAAAATGATCAATTAACTGTACCAAACGATTAATAATCTAATCTAAATGCTAAATAATTTGATACAAACGGTAGATAATTCGATCCAAATTCCAAGCTTTAACTAATTGGATTGAAATAATGGAAGTTTGTGTTACAGTAAACAGTGTCTAAACTTAACGATGTTAACTTATTTAAAAAACTGATAAAAATGAAAATGCCCATAAAGCCCTTACCTGGAAATTTTTTAAAACAAAACTGAAAAAACTTAAGTATGTCAACTATGATAGTTCAAACTTCCTTTTCCTGCCACATTACCAATTTATTGCAATCATTACAAAGTTACTAATTAATCTAGGTTACGGTTACGGTTATGGTTATGGTTATGGAAATTACGGTGCGATTGGTGGTTACAGTGGGATTGGTGATTACGGTGGTGTTGGTGGCTACGGTGGGATTGGCGGTTACGGTGGGATTGGTGGTTACGGTTTATATAGCACTGGCTTGAGTGGTTTTCGTATGGGTTGTTGCGGGTTTGGCGGCTTTTATGGATGAAAGTAAACTTGTTGTGTTCGAAACAATATGTGATATGTGACAAGATGCTTTCTACTACTTTTAACTATATGCCATTCCCTCTGTTCGAACTTAATGTAACCACCGTTTGAGTCTTTTTCTTCGCAATAGTAATAATATCACAGGGAATCAATAAATCAGTACAACACACGTAATACCGGTACAATATAAATCCTCATATGTATTACTTTGTTCTACGCTCTGTCGTAGGCTGAAAAATGTAATTGGTCAATCTTCTAATTATCTTATGATGGAAGGAATAATTCAAAACACTGCAAACTATCTCTATGACATATCGGCTATCAGAGTTTTAATCCAAAATATCCACCCACGTTCATTTACATGGCCTTCAACATAGTCTTACAGGTACAATATGACATCAAGCTGTTTCTAACACTGCATGACAAATAACAAGTAATTCATTTAGCACAACTATTAATTCCATAACAAACACGACATACAATATACAAACATACAAAACAAGGAACCTACAAGCAATAGATAAACTATTGCTTCACGAAATCATTACTAATTACTGATTACTAACAGCTACTAATTACTGATAGCGTGAATCAGATGGCTTCCACATGTTACGATGAACTTCGAAAACTGTAGCAGATTTTATTAAGATAATAATGGTGAGAGAGAGACAGAGTGAAGATAGAGAGTACTGCCTACAACCAAGTCCGATTTTATTTAGGATTAAAACCTATGAAATTCATACCGGCTATTTTGTGGAGAAGCGCGACTATGTTCAAAGATAAGATCAATGATAAGATGAAATTGGGAGTGTGAATGAATTGATAGCTTTGGTAAAGTATGTGGATCATTAGGAAAAAACAACGGCGCAGAGACTCACAATGATCCAGAGCTGATAATAATATCGTAATTAGACATAAAGAAAGATTTCATGAAACAATTATCATTAAATACCATTTCTATGAAGATTGGTAAAAGGAAAAGAACTGCAAAAAAACACAAAAGATATCATTTAGCGTTGCTCCTGTCTGCGAACATCTGAACTGATTATGATGATAAAAACGAATAAGAGCAATGAAGCAAACATATACAATATTATGATGTTCGAGAAGCGAAACTTTCTGGCCAAAAACAAAGAGACAATTAATAATGAAAACCAGTGAATCCCGTATGACCGAAGCGACATAAGCCTTAAGTAATTCAGAAGATCGAGAATTTCATAAAAAACGATATGAACTGAAGAAATAAATGAAAATGTCTTCTTAAAAAAAAGATTTACTACAAACGATATGAAACCATATAGAAGCAATAACGTATAAAAACATGAAATAAAATAGTAGGCACTGAATGAATTGTACATGTAGCTATGCAAACTTTCCTCTAAAAAGCTTCTTCCCATCATTCTTAAACATCACTCTATAAAAAACTCATATTGGTGATTAAAAATAACCACGATCGATCAACAGTAGGTAGGTCTTATAATAATTTTAAACTTCTGTTAGCTATCACACTTGCTCATTAGCTAACCCAAAATTTCAATCAGAGGTAATAAATCACAATGTCCCAGATAAGAGCAATATTGCTGATCATTTTTCTTATATTTGCAGGTCATTTTATCGGATAATTCAAGCAACGGTCTTTAACATGCAGTATAAAACAAAAAAAAAAAACAAGTGAATAAATAAAACATTCATTCAATCATCATCTTCGGTGATACTGGTCGACAGTTGTATTCTTAGCGGTCTTTCCTTTCTTCGCAAGATTGCAGCATCTCCAGGTTTTGCAGCGCTGTCTTTGTATCTCAACGTGCGCTTCTCCTCTTCTGTTAACTGTCGCACTTGTTCATTAGCTAATCTAAAATTTAAAACAAGGGAGAAATTACATAACTCTTTACCGATCTCGGACAGAAGCAGTCAAACAACTTGACTTCGGATAGTTCTCTTTGTAAATTGAATTATAGCAATCTTTTACGCATCATCTACGATCGTTACTGTAAAATTCCAATGACTGAATTCGAAAGAAGTTTGGCAATAAATTTAATAATTAACTGTAATTTGACTGAATAAAATTAAAACTAAGTTGAGAGTATAAAAGCATATTCTACAAAAAGCTTACTTGAAGTAGATGAGCTTCCCATTGAATGTTCCGCTGGATGGAACTTCATCACTGATGAAACTAACATTTTCATATAAATCAACCCTGTCCTTTGTATATGGCCACTTACTCCATGCAGCAGTTGGAAATGCCTAAATAACAAATTTGTTAAATTATGAACATAAAACTCAATTGACCTTTATTTTCGCTGACGAACATTATATAGGACAGCAACTTGGCAACTCAAATCACCAGCTCAATCGACTTTATATTTTTAAATTACTACAGTGGACCAGATGGTATTTAAGACGATGAATAATCTAAAGAGAGAACAATTTACAAAACATATTACCTCTGACAGTTGGATTTGATCAAATGGCACACGATAGTGAAAGGAAATCTGTTCTTTAAGTGCTACGATCTGATCTTGTCTATCTACTGGAACCATCAGTTCAACCAAGGATGTCACTTCTGGCACTGACGATTTCCAACGTCTAACCATTACCGGGTAAGATGTTGATATATGCATTTTTGCCCTTGTAACTTCTTCATCTGCAAAAAATGTTGCATTGTGTTCACACATGAAATGGACTTCTTAAAGATTTCCTAAATGTGCAAGTAAGAAAATTAAGAAAAAAAACAGACGAAAGAGAAAAAAACAAACAAGAAAAATAAACAAATAACAATAAGAAAATTTCCTGCAAATGCAATTAAGAAAAAAATTTGATGTTCGTTACACAGAGCACATCGAACCTGAGAGAATTTGTAAATACAAATTTTTGCTCCACTCGTGACCACGTCGGCCGAGCTGGTCACCCAGAAATAGTACCGGAGCTCCACCACCAACAATTACTTCTCGCAATCGTAACCTTTGAAATGACAGCAACATTATATCATATCAGAAAGGCAGTTTCAATAAATAAAATATAAAGCTCATATGAGCAAAGATAATCACTTTGATTGTTGTTTGTTTCTCTGCTTTTTACAGCATTATAATTCTAGAGGATAAGACTGAAAAGAATGGTATAATAACTAATAACTAATATCATAATTATTTTAATAACCAATACCATAATTATGGTATTATTTATTATTATAATGACTAATATCACAATTTACTTCCAAAAACCCATTTGTGATATATAACAACAGCAATTCTTCACATCCCGTAAACTATATAAGAGATGAAATAAATAAATCAAAACGAAGTGCCAGGAAATTTTAAACATAGGACAGCCTAATTTGCTTACTGGTTGAGATCGTACTTTGTGGCATACATCTTCTTCATCTGCTCTTGACAACGCATCAATAAAGTACGTATTAACATGTCGACAGTAACCGCAATACTGAATAATGTAGGCCACTTATCTTGCTGAAATCAATATATATATATTTTATTTATTTGTCTAGATAATGCTCGTAAATAATAATAAAATAACTTACATCAGCATTTTCACGATCAAATCTGATAATCCGCATCAATTTTTCATTTTCTTTCAATGGCGAACGCAATTTGATTGACAGCTGTAACACACATGCTATTTTTTCTTTAGTTCTCTTCAACTGTTCAAAAAATTTCTCTGAAGCTCGAAAACTACAGCTTTTAGCTTTTCTTACCAAAAATCCTGCATCTCCACAAGACAATAGTTGTTTAATCAGAAACAAAATATCATAATGCGATATTTCTTCGAAAAACTTTAAAAGATGGAGGACTACAACAATAACAAATGTATTGTATAAACTTCACTGACAATCCCTCCAAAAACCCCATCAATCTATTTTTATGACAGTTAATTTAATTCATATAATAAATTTGATTCACTCTATGAACAGCGTAGTAAGCGTCATGAATAGTTTCCGTTTCGTTAATAATACTTTCATAACCATCAGCATCTTCAGCACTATAATGTTTGAGAACAACAAATTCATTCGTATCGATTCCAATTACTGCTGATAACCATTTTTTCATGTGAATCACTAGCTGCCGATCGTCGACATCTACTTCCATGTCTAAATAAATGGCAATGTCATAAAACAGTTGCTTCAAAGCATTAGTTCCAATCCAAAATTGAGCAAAACGACTTTATAATAGATGATAACTAATAATCAAAGCTCAAAAATGATTAATCATGCGTTTTTTATTAACATTCTTTTAAGAATAAAATAAATTCTGGACCGTTTAAACTAACCATTAGATGATTTCATCCGTGATTTTCGAATGATAACATCAAAACTAGACTGTGTTGTTCCAGAAATGTATGTATGTGTGCCACCTACAAGCGTATCACTAGACGAGCCTGCAGTACTTGCCTCAACCTCTACTGTACTCTCCATTTCAAATAGCCGTTTTTGTTCTGAGGCTGCCATAACGGCATCATATGTCCGCTGAAAAATAGATATTAAAATATATGAAAAATAAAATAAAATGATTCGATCTCCTATAGAACTTCAAAGAGATCGAACTAAATTTACAATGAAAGTTTACTTCATAACGGCTTATTCGATCAACAGCTGAATCTCTGGTAGTAATATCAGCAGTATCATCGCTATCAGATACAACCGGTGATACCATCGGAGTACACGTCGTGCTTACAGAATCCATATCACCATCACCGTCCTTAATTTTCATATACAATAACATCAACAAAAACAAATTTCGAAATCCAATTACTGTGTTACCGAACACCTCATACGAACAAGCACACTAATATTATAAGTGGAATCAACCAGAACTTAACAGGAGTGGGTCCCATCGCAAAGTACTTTCAGAAATTAAACTGCCGTGACCTGTATACAGTTCACATTAGGAGACCAGTTTACTGAATGACTCGCAATTCAACGTTTACAATTTCTACCTTACGGAACATGCAATCACAGAATTAATATGATAATCTAATTATCTAAAAATGAATCACGAAAAAGTGGTGGTTTTTGTGATTTCGCCAACATTACTTACCAAGCATGGCCCACTATTGTCTTCTTCAGAAATTATCGATGACAAATGACTACTGGCCATTGAAGGAGTTGTTTGCTTCATGGTAAGTGTTTCTGGTATACCTGAAGTAGGAACACTGTGTAAGTCAATAACTGTTGAACAAGATCCCGAAGATGTTGTTGTGTTCGTGTCAGCAGGCATACTTCCTATCGGCGTTGTCGAACGACTAGTATCATGCGAAACTGGTGGAATAATTCCAGCTTGCACATAGTCATCTAAATAAGTCTAATTAAAATCCAACATGAAATATGCTGACTGAAAGCACAGATATGAATATAAGTGGTTTTTATATTTCAAACAACGCAACGTTTTTTTTTATAAAACAAGCAGAAAAAGAAAACGTGATTACATTTTCTGCGTAAAATATGTGAGTGAGCAAAAAAAACCTGGTGTAGGAAGAGTTATCATCAATATCTTCGCATGATTTTTTCTTTCCAAAAGTGAGAACATTTTTGATTGATCAAAATCGATTTTTCGATCTTCATCTGTTGCATATCCATCCCCACCAGCGTCCACATACAGCTAAATATGAGTAAAAATGGGAATAATTACTCTGGAAAATACATAATTTCCGGTAACTTCACACGCTTACCTTAACATTTGTAACGTTAAGTAGAGCTTGTGCACAGGTAAAACTGTCATCATCGAGTAACACCATTGTCGGTGATGCAGCAATTCCTCTATCAACTACCAAGCGCAGGTTGTGGGTCTTGTCTTCACAAAGATGGAAAATCTAGGAAAAATTTATTTTTTAGCATAATGCAGAATTTTTAATAAAATCGCTAAAAAAATCTATTTTGATAATAACCGATCAATCATCCAAGTATAATATGAAGATAGCTGATACCTGTCCCAATTTCTGTTTTATCATACTCATTGTTTCGTTATCATGATATTGCATTTGAAATGCTGGCAGGAAGGTCCCATTTTCAATGTTAAGAGCAATTAATTTTACTGTGCCAACGGATTCTTCCTCATAAATATGATAAAATTGTTCTGTTTCAGACAATTTTACATCTAAGAGAAAATACACGATTGGACGGTATAAGCTTTTCGCAGAACACCCGGGACATATTTCTTCCAGTGTCTGAAATTTTCTTGTTTATTACTTTGGCAATTTTCCAATTTCTTTCTTTCTTAATATATTGTTTCTAAAGATTATTCAGGAAAGTCAAGCAGGCAAATTACAGCAAATGGATCTTTATATACATAATGGATAAGCAATCGCAGCTTATATCGAAAGAATATGAAAACAAAAAAATTAGACTCTTGATATTTTCACAAAGGATAAGAGTGCTTATTATTGCACTTTGTGGCGATCACCTTTTGCATTTCATTCTTCGTGAATGAACGTATAATCGAATAAGTGAAATCTTTGCACAATAGCAGACGAAC
This sequence comes from Acanthocheilonema viteae, assembly GCA_900537255.1. Taxonomy (NCBI): domain Eukaryota; kingdom Metazoa; phylum Nematoda; class Chromadorea; order Rhabditida; family Onchocercidae; genus Acanthocheilonema; species Acanthocheilonema viteae. The sequence goes on along the minus strand of UPTC01000060.1, from coordinate 57,121 downwards.
GTTAGAAGCTGAAATTGAAATCTTAGCACAGAATGCTTGGAAAACTGTATCGTAAATTTTGGACAATTTCGCCGTGTAGGGGAATTTCATTGCTTCCGTTAGATTAGTAACGTCTGATATGATATGAGCTCCATTAAACATTGCGTTAACCTGAAACTGAGAGTCTTATATTCTAATATTAATAATAAGTCACAAACACTGAAGCATTTATAATTTGCCTGATCTTCGAATCTGTAATATAATTGTGAACAAAGTTAGATAGCTAAGCAGAAACAAACATATAAAATACTTTATAATCTATCAAGTTTTACCGAGACAAGCGATTCTCTGTATTGCTTTTCCCGAAGTTTCTCTTCTTCCTGCTCCTCAAATCGTCTCAAGCGTTCCAGAAGATGATCTGCTAACTCATCTGTTTTCACGAATCTTGCATTTCGTTTACGATCGATCTGCAAAAAATCCACCCTATTCCATTAAGAACTGTTAGCCTCGGTTTTTTTCATAACAAAAATGTCAAAGAAATAAAAATTGTTCCTGAATATCACTAATTCGCTTATAAGAAAAAAAAACCTGTCTATACATTAACATATAAGCGTTCGTGTTTCCTGACGACCACCCACCAGAAGATCCCCCAAATGTACGATGAATGTCTTCAATTGAAGCAGAGGTTACACTACTATCATTAAAGCAAAACCATTTGTCCTGATCCATATTTCTAAAAAAAAAGCAAAATAATGTTCCATCGACTAAAATGCCATGTATTAAAATCGAGAAAACTGCCCAACATCAGCATAGAATTAGTGGCAACTGTTTAAGACGTTCATACTACTGTTTTAGGACACAATGCTTCTAAAACAGGTACTATGAACATCTTAAATATTAATACTAGTATGCGATGTAATCTTTCACAAGAATCCAAAAATAATAATGATAAAAATTAATGCAAGGGACTTATTCGTTGTTTCTGAGAGCAATTTTCCTCAACAAATCTCAGCATTCCACAGAACAGACTATAAAGACCTAAAACTAACTTGATATATGCAAAATAATGGCCTCCTGAAGCACTTCCTTGATGGACCATAACGGAAAACAATTCATAGAGAAATGGACCATCTCTTTTAAGTAACATATCAACTTCTTGTTCGTCCAAATGACCATCGTTCTGCTCCGCACGAGACACTAAGTAATTAAGGCATTCTAATAGATTTTAAGCATACTGACTGTTGATAATTTAATCAGCGGGTTAAAAAGAATATCCTGTTCATCAGCGTTTCACAGGCCAACAATGTCTATAAACAGCACACAAACCACGTAATAAATAACTGAACATTTCTATAAATGAATTCATAACTTGTCGATTTTTTCGAAAATTGTTACCGTAATCACATAAATTTGGTTTTGATGCTGTCGGTTCATCTTTTTTCCTGTAATAATAAAACATAAGGGAAAGTTCAAAGACAATTATTTTGAACATTACATTATTGCAGCATTACACAACTATATGAAATAACAAAATATAAATATTCGACCAAACAACTGATGCAATAAGCAAAGAAAACCTTGGCATTGAGACTGCTGATGCCCAACTCATCTTCTTCGGTGGTTCACTTTTTGTTGCGTCGTAAACGAATTCATTCAAATTGAGTAATGCCGGGAATGTCATCCTAAAATAATTTAACATCTCCTTAGGAAATCAATGGATTAAAAAACCAACATAAATCACGATATAAACGACGGTATTAAAGAAAAAACAAAAAAAACGCACTTGTCATTTAATTTGATGCGATGAAGTGTGTTGCAATCAAAATCAAAACGTTTAAGTTGGATTGAAAGCAAATACGGGAATTTTATTATTCGCAAACCCTATAATTGATTTCGTACTAAAATATGAATTAATTATGAAAAAGGTAGAAAGATATCTAATATTATTAGTTTGGTACAAATTTTTTTCCCTTTAGTGCAAGCTTGACCTAACATCATATATTATTGTTAAATGAACCAAGAAAGAAGATACTATAATTTTCAGGAGAATAATATGCTGTCAGGAGCAAGATCTTAAATGCAGAAATATGCTCACCAAAGAGTCCAGAATAACTAAGCACGACATGTATTAGAAAATGAGTTTATTTCATTTAATTATTATCAACTTTTTAATCTTAGAACTTAGCTTAAATTCTTTCAAAACATTCGACAAATTTGTCGGAAAAATTCAAGTACGGTTAAGCCATCTCCCAAGCTTTCACCTTTCTAAATATCTTACTTTCAATGCATTCTGCTTTTTTCTGCATCCTTCGCAATAATACTGATTGCTTCCTTCCAATACCTCAGGCTTGATAAATGCATGCAGTGCTTCTTCCTATAAAAGTTGATTCAACGCATCAAATAATCAGTGGAAACAAGTCATTACACAATATACATATTCAAAGCTTACCACACTTTTGAAAGCATCGCTGGCACCAAACTGCTTCACTGCTAATGGCAAATCCAGAAATTCATCCTGCTTAACATTTTCCTTTTGACAGAAAAGACATTTGACAAAATCCTCCATATTACCCCTCAAAACCGTTCTACATTATTATAAAATTTTAAATCTTTGAAGCAAAAAAAGTAAAATATTTAGGTGTTACTTAACAAAAGTTTCTCCGTTTTACCTATATAGCTCTTGAAAGCTAGCGTCTGCTTTGCTCCATTTCTGTTTCAGCGCATCAAACATTATTCTGCATAACTCCTGGATGTCATGTTGCTCGTAAGCTATAAGAAAAATAAACTTCACATGAGAAAAAGAAATAATGAATTTTTTTAGCGTTTACAGGATAATTAAAGCACAAAATACAACCAACGGAAGTCAATTATTAAAAAAGAGACCCGAAAGTTTTCAAGAAAAAAATGAAGCAGAATCCAAACAATATGAAAGCTTACCCTCCGAATTACTCCAACCAAAAGAGGCAGTCAAATCAATGGTTTCCAACGATTCACGATCACTAGTTTGTAGTAGCAAAAATAATTTTTGTAGCTGGCATGGAATACTTCTAGCTTCCGCAGCTTCAGAACCGGTGAACTTCCATCTATAAATACAACTTTAAAATATTAGCAAAGTGACGAAATATTTCAGTCATGCCGACTTCACTTTTTTATTGAAAATGAAGAATCTAACTCCTAATTTTTTCACTTACCCATAGATAGCATTTCGGAATTCAGGTGTCATATAAAGTGTTTGTATCAATGAATTCAGATAACAAGTCATTGCTTGATTGACTAAACCAACATAGCAATGATTGTTGTCGTCTAAATTACTCAACGGTCCAGTTGTATCCATTGTCGGGAGAACAGGTAATGTCAATAAAACTTCCGAATCTGCATTTGCAATAAAATATAAATTTGGCAAACGCATATTACTTCAAAATCATACTTCAAAATCTAAGAAAAACTGAGTAGCATCTGCTATCAATAGCTCCTTATGTAATCCGATGAAATATGAGAAAAATGTGATTTAGACCAAAATTAATCCAGATCGAGAGATTTTAAATTTGAAGTCAGAGAAAATTTTTTTGAAAAATGAAAACTGCTCACTCAAATCAGGAGCTTCAGTGGCAATCTGATTGGAAACATTCGAAGTGGACGGCTCGCAGGACATATTTTTCGGAGGAGAGCGATTTATATCACCACCTATTATACATAGCAATTTTTTTATATATCACCATCTATTATACATAGCATTATACATAGCAATAATTGAGCAGAAGTTCTAAAATTATTTTATGCAAAGTAAGTTTAGTACTATGAAAAAGAAAATTTCGAGAGCTAATTTTCTGCAATAATTTTATGCAATAGGTTATTTTCAAATGAATCCCTTATTCAAGGCAAAAAGCACTATATGACTAGCTTGCCGATACTTGCTTTGATCTCTAGATTAAGGGATCAAAGCAAGCATCGACAAGGTGGTCATATAGTGCGTTTTTCATATAGTGCTTTTTGAATAAGTGAGTTTTAATCTCTACTCTTTTTTAAAGTGAAGAAGTCAAAAACTCTAAAAAAGAATTATCTAGGCAGGGGAGAACTATTATTTTAGTTTATCATGAATTTCATAAATAAAATTCATCTTACCAGGTAATGATGGTCCATTAAAGATTAGAGGGCATAGACTTGTATTGGAATTGCTGGAACCTGTAGTGGATGATCTGATATAATCTGAAGTACCGCTTTGTTCACGCAGTGTTTTGCAGCCATATCGACGTTTGCTTGATGTACCTTTTGACATCACAGTTAACCAATTATTTCACTATGATAATCTTATCCAACAACTAACTGAAACATTGGAAATTTGACCATCTTTAAAGCAAAAAATTATAGTTATTAAACCTAACCCTTCGTTTTATACCCAAAAAGTATATATATTTGACATTCGGAAAAAGGATATTAGCGTAAGATATTTAATCATTTATTAGATTCGTCAATAATGAAATAAAATATTGTGCCAACATGATCCGTTTGTCTTAGACTATATTGGCAAAATATTTTCTCGTCTTGTCGAAATACGAAGCACAGTAAACCAAATACTAAGTGCACTTAGACCCAAGAGAAATAAGGCTTAGGTTAACTTTAGGTATTATTCAATTCTTATCAGCTTCTTCCCTACATTCACAAAGAATTGGAACATCTAACGAAGAGTAATTTGTGTGAGGTGTAGTGTACAAGATGATTTTACAATCTTCATATTTGATGATATATATCCCTTACAACGAAAAGTATATCTCTTTCTCTCTTTTAAATGATGTGCTGCTTCTGCAGTGATTCCCAAATGGTATTTGGAACTATATTTTACATTTTGTGATGCTTTTTCATTAAGTATTTCCTTCCCAAAACGGTATTTGACTCAATACAAATCAAAACTACCCCAAACAATTAGTGTCCTAAATTCTGCCTACCAACGCCTTGACCTCCTAAACGTACAGCAGCTATCATCACAATTCAACAGAGATACAATTTTGGACATTATGCTACACAAATTATCCATTGCGTAGGTGATGGTGAGAAGGTTTACCGTGCACTGCGCACATCGGCAACGCGAAGATGACGTGGTGATTTATAGAAATTTGTTATTTTGCACATAGATCTCTCGCTATTGTCATCGAGAGAACAGGAAGATGTAATTAATGTTGATGTCCTTATTAATATCAGTTAAATTGATGGATTATAAGAATATCCTAATTCCTCTACAAGCCTACAGGTATTGGGTTGAGAAGGGCTGCTGAATTCATTTAATCACCTCTTTATAATCTCACAGTTTATGGGCCTGTTGTTTATATATACCTATACTAGTAAATTATGTTAGACAAATTCACCAGTCCAATTTTAAAACTGAAATATACTGTTAAGGTGTTGCTCAACTATCAATAAGTCATTTATTCTGTTCTACCAATCGAACAGGAAAATATATTCTATCAAACAAATGGAAAGTCAATTTTTTTGCGTGAAAAAAGAAAGCATAATAAAAGGGAAAGGAAGAAAAAAAGAGTTGAAAATGAAAAAGAACAAGCTTAATCCACTCAGTATAGCCAAATTTTAGTGTTTCCCTCCAATGAATGGTCAGAGCTTGAAGAGCGTTTTCTTTTTTGCAGAATAACAAAGCAGTTGGATGAATTCAAAAAAGACTTATTTTTTTGAGAAAGTTCAAAATGATTGATAGAAAGCTTAAGAGACTAATAATGGGACAAGTATGTCTCAACACAGACGATTCGATCAGCTTCCGTCTCCAACTAAACTTTACACTATTCCTGTTGTTCATTTATTCTATATTATATATACACACTGGAAGAAATTTTCTAGTCAACTGGTTCATTTCCAAGAAAAGACAAAATATTTGACTGAAATCAAATTTTGCCAATCAATTTATCCAATTCGATTTCACATTTTCATTGAATTATTCTGAATATCAAAAATTCGGAAGAAAAAAAAAGACTTGTCAAAATTTAAGATTTTCTACATCCTACAAAGATCTTTGTCTTTTTCGTTTCTGTTTTCCTCTCTTTCTTTTGACATCGTATAATCTATTAATTCAATTTTTATTCTGATAATAAAGTAACAACTGCAAGATAATTTTGATGAGAAAACAAAAGCGCTCTCGCATCGGAAAAAATTGCATAGAATATGTTGCTCCAACCAATTCCAGATTACTGGAATGGGAAATTTTCAGTTCATCTAAAAATTTTGACACAAAGTCATTTTCTTTTCTTCAAAATAGTAAGAATGAGTAGAATAAAGTTCAAGTTAGAAAAAAAACCTCTTCATAGTTACACGCAACTTTCAATTAATAATGCATAGAACATGAAAGGAGCATCTAATCAAAAATCTAGATTTCATTTAATTAAGCAAAATTTGAATCATGGGACTTCTTTTTCGCTTCACGGTAAAAGCCTCTCCCTTTCATACATCTCGAAGAAAACCTAATCTTTTAAAACATTAAGAACTTTAAGTCTTCATAATTTCTTATAGACCTTGTTAATTTTAAACGCTGAAAATGTTGCTTAGTGATGCTATGCTGCTAGTTGAAAATATATGAAGTCAAAATGAAATTGAACAAAACAGTATGTATGATTGTCATCCAGAACTTGCAGTCACGGAAAATTCATCGGTAAAGGGAGAAAGGAGCATCGCACACATCAACATAAACATAGCACAACCCATATAATGACATGCAATGATAAAAGCTCATTTCAACTTTTGAAAACTTAACGACATCTCGAGAAGAAACATATAATTATTCGGTTTCTGAATCATTTCATAACTATTTTGCTTTTTGTCCTGATGTAAAAAAAAAACACAATTTTAAGAAGGAAGAAAAGTAGCTCAGCTGATTAATTCTTATTAAACGATAGAAATGATTTCACATGAAACTGATGAACTCTTAAGCTGCTATTTAATAACATCGCTACAAAATCAGCCTTTTTTTCAATTATATATTAAAGTTCCACATCAGTGCTAACATAGAGTCAATCTACTGTAATATTGTCTTCATTTGACAAGCTAAGCGTAACCTGTGCTAACTTTTGCTTACATAGGGCTAGAGAAAGTAACCTTCCCTTACACTGGATTGGAAAAAATAAGCATTCCTTTCTCGATCCTTTTCAAGTATATAAGACTTTTACTAAGAAGATGTAAGTAATGAAAGCTAAAAACTAAGTTTGTGGAAGTTTACAGTTCAGTATCGCAGGATTCAACTCAGGTATAGATATAAACCTGCAATTTACTCGGATATAAATCGCTAATCCATCAAAAGCCTAAACAACAACTTTTGTTAGGCATGTGTTCATTTTTAAGAACTTAACTGATAAGTTCACAAGAAAAACTCGAAGGTCATGATATTGATTAAGACATTCATATCGATAACACTTTATCTAGGAGAAACTGGCTTTCCAAATGCACTAACATGCGTGAAACAACAGCTGAGATCTTTATTAGGAATGATACGAAATTCGACTTTAACCATGAACTGAATGAAAATAAGCTACAACTCTACTTGGATAAAAAGAATGATCTGATGTCTTTCTTATGTTCTTTCACTGGTTTGCTATTCAACGAATGGTACAATCGAATCATCTCCTCTGCATAGTCCCCTTCCGGTGTTTCCAGGATCATTGGTATACCGTCAAAGCGTGGATCAGCTATAAGATGACGAAAAGCTGCCACCTTCAGTTTGCCTTTACCAATATTTGCATGACGGTCCAATCTCGAACCAAGATCACCTAAATTTACCACCTCGCATTTGCTATACTAATAGAATCTACATGTCTGAATTTGCTCTTCAGTTTCTTGCGTCTCTAAATGATGATGCAACAGAATGCAGTTCTATGAATAGGTTCCTATCGGTATTTACTGCTCAGAATTCAGAATTATTTCACATTCAACAGAATAAGTTTACCCATCGAATCATTGATGTGAAAGGCGCGGAGATACTGCAGACCAATATTATTCTCAAATTCGGTAAAAGTTTCTTTATACTTGTCTTCCGATCGGATATCATAACCTAAATTTAGTAATACAAGCACTGATAACAATAATTTATAACTTTTCGAAATCTTTGTTACTCTATAAAAATATTTAATTCGAAAATTTAAGTTAAAAGCTTGTATGTCGAATAAAAGTTTAGAACAAAAATGAACGTTCAGCGACAACTTTTCTAACAAAACTATAGAAGTTTCTTTTTTGAAGAGAGAAACTTTGAATCATAGGGAATTGGATCCAGTATTACCAGAAGTCCAGCAACTTATAGTCTTGGAAATTCAATGTCAAGTCCATTCAGCTCATGTGTGTTTAGTCTCACAGTTACTACCGAATTGAATCTAATCTTCTGTTATATGTTTCATTTAAATGCGTTTTTACACAGAAAACAAAAGAGCATTTGGCACATTCATCCCTTCATGCATATGGTAATGTGGAAGAGCTAGCTTTGGAAAGTACCTCGCAAAATTAGAGAGAATTGAAATATTTAAAGTTGTGGTAAAGTTTTTATCGATGAACTACAATCAGATTAAATTTTTTTCTAACAAATTGTTAGCTTAAAATTAAATAAATATTATAAAACCAACCCGCAGCAAAAATATGACACGTATCAAGGCACACTCCTACTCGCTTCTTATTTTTAACCAAATTAATAATTTGTTGTAGCTCTTTGAATTTTCCACCAACAGTATTTCCCTGTCCAGCCATCGTTTCGATTACTAGAAAGCAAAAATTTCCTCGCAAAAAGTTTTGCAAAAATTAAAAAAAACCTTATATAACTTATTTAAATGAGAAAATAAGTGAAAGCAATTTTGTGTTTACTTTTCAAATAGTTCTCGTTAACTGCTTCCTATCAGAATAAAATTTCGGAAATTTGTCAGGTTCAAAAAAATGTTAAAAACAAACAAATTGTAATATATCCAGTATGATCCATAACATAATTCAAAGTAGCAGCAATTGTTTTGATGCATTCTTCACGTGTACATTTTCCTGCCGTAGATCCTAAAAATCAGTTGTAGAATACGCTGCAATATAAAACAAATTGGTGAGAAGCGGTCAATTATGTGATATATATCTTTTCCAAAAATTTACAATGTTATCCTGGAAGCATTTTCCTTAGGATTTTCTCATATAATTATGCTAGGGAAATTTCCTCAAATCATTCAACATGATGTCGATAATGATTACTTATCATAATGATGACACAATCGAGTTAAAGTAATATGAGGAAGAAAACGAGAAAGGATGAGACAGAAAGCCAATGCATGAAGGTTTGCGCTATTCTAGAGGGATTTGCTGGAATTCGATTGTACAATAAAAATAAAGCAAAATTTAAACATAAATATATATTTACCAGGATGAATATTGTAATAGACGATACCGAGCTGCTCACATCGTTTACATTCATCTAACATGCATGCTCGAGCTCGATTCAGTATTTCCATGTCACAACTACCACCATTTATCAAATATGACCCGTGCACAACAATTTGATCCATTGGAAATTCTAATTTCTATTGAAGAAAAAAAGAAATTAGTGCATGATCGAGAATATAATTCTATTGAAATACCAAAATGAAAAATTACATGAATTAACACATAATAGTGGATTATTTCTTGTGGCATCACATCGCTGAATAAACATACCTGTGCAGTTTCACGAAACGCATGCACCACTTCATCTTTCAACGGTGGACTATTCCATGAACGCTGATTCCGAACAAAAAAAGCAAAAGATCGGCATCCAATAGATATGGCGTTGTAGAAACTTTGTTCCAAACCGCCTGAAACACAATTTTTTTATACAGAATACAGTTAATGTACATCTCAAAGATTAATCTCAACGATAGTGCTTATAATGTACATAAAGCATATCCTACTATTTTGTTTAATATCTACAGATGGTCCAACTAAAAGACTTAATAAATCGTTTGTTTTCATTGCACGTTAATTTTTATCTGAAATTTCAACCAAAAGAATAAAAGAAACAATACCTGCTACACTGACATGAGCACCGAGCATTTTCTTAGATCCAGAAGCGGCTTCCATTACTTTTTGCGCGATGGGATATATCGATAAACTATCCTTCTTAGAAATTGCTTTAGCCAAATATTTTCGTTTTGGTACGGCAAAGTAGCCTAAAATATAAAGTATTTATAAAAACTTGTACTTAACCACATCTCGATTAAAGTGACTTTTATGGCAGAGCAGACAGTTAATGTCTCCTAAATCTATTTATAAAATATTTAAATTTTTCATTCCAACTAAAAAATTCTTGTCTAATTTCCCGTACTCCTAACAATGACAAGAGGCTGCCCTATCTACTCATAATACAATCAAAGCCACACCCAAGTTAACAGACATCTTTCCCACGTCAATAATGTCCTGCTTTGTTTCACTGGTGAAATCTGTTACTTCTGTCCATTTCCTAGTTCTCGTTCTACCGCTGTTATCGCATGATTCTTCCTTCTCCTTAATCAAATTCGCAGTCTTCCTTGACCTAGCTCGGATCGATTTCTGCTTAAACATCTCTTTCTTCCAATCATTCTCCTCCTGTAAAGCTGCTTGAACGCTCTTCAATTTGTCCGATTTATATCTTTTCTTAACTTCTGCTTCATGTATATCTTGTGGAATATCAGTGGAAGAAGTCATTCAAAGAAGAATTCAGTAATATACTTTAGAATGCACCTCTATATTGCCTGGTTCTTCTAGTTTCATTTCCATTTCGACACTCTTTCACTAACTGAAATTTATAGGATCAAAAAAAGTTATTCCTGAATTTTTAATTATTTCTCTACTACAGTTTGATCACCTTCATCAAGCATAACTTGCGGATGGATACCCCATAGACAATCCTTCAAAAAAAGTGCTTTTTTACTGATTGATAATGCAAAAGAAAAAAGCACATTAAAAAAATGCAATCACTACAGCAAAGATGAAAAAACCAACAAAATTTATATAAAAGAGGAACTAATGATTAAAAAGGGAGTGGAACTGAAATTCATTTATGTTCAAAATCAACTGGCATTTTTGTGAAACAGAAAAAGCTAGTCATTTTACTTACAAACTAACATAATAGTAAAATTAGATGTTTTTACAACAGGAAGAACAGATACAGATAACTTCCGGACATAAATGCTCTGTAAACATTGAAATCCCTTCAATATAATTAATTTTGTTCGAAGCCAAAAAGAACAAGAATCACTACAACCGCATGTAAATACATTTATAAGCATTATTTTGGTGTGTTTGGTTGGTGCAATTTTCACACTGACTAGAAATAACAACCAGAGTTTTATAAGACAGATATTCCTCACAAATTTCCCACGAATAAAAAACTTCATAAGAAAATGAACTAGACGTAAGAATTCTTGTAATTTAAAAACTGAGATGTTGAATTCAGTGCTGTCAAGTTTTCCGAATGAGGCGTAGATTTGCTGCTCCATAAGGTTTGTCTTTTCTGATTCATTTCGGAACGAAATTAATTAGACTTTTTTATAGAATATCATGATAAACGACGCATTCAGTTCATTTGTTTAACCATTGAATCACCAGCTTTTCCTGAAGATAATGTTCAACAATAGAAAACCAAGCTTCTCTATTACTCAGTCCAGTTGTTGTCATTTAAAATTCATCCCTACAACACTGTAATCAGCAAAGTACCTTTGGAATCTCATTGTTGCTTAATTTCATCTTGATCTGTTTGAAATGATTTATTTCCTGAAATAAGATTAGTTCATTTTTGCGACTTAGAAATATAACTGATTTAAAAATACAGCAACTCGATTCAAAACCTCCAAAAGCAGCAGACAAGTGAATGATCCGGAACTTGAGCTCTTCATCGAATGTAGCGAAAAGTAAACAACGACTAAGCGTAATCGTTACTCTTTGACAATATATATCTTTATTAGATAGGCACAAATGGAAAAGCCCGTTAATTTATTAAATTTTAGTAAAGAAAATTAATGCCGATTCAGTTAGTTATAAATTGTTTAAAAGAAAAACACAGGATAGGCGCTGATGTCGTTCAGGCAATCACGCAGAAATAATGAATGGTCTTTAAGAAATAATTTCTTTTCCTTTTTCTCGAAAGAAAAAGTTCCTAGTTTACTCTCTCAACGCCAGCTGACTAAAATTCTATTTCATAATTGTGTGAAATTCGAACCTTTTGAAATTATTAATGATTTGTAAAACCACGAGAATATAATAACTGTAATCATAATCCAATGTACGTGGAAATACACCGAGTTCCAGTAACGAATCGTATCACGCCACGTCAATAATAGAAATCCCGATGCCATCAATGCAAAGCCAAGTTGTCGTACCAAATACCAGCTACAACGAAATTATTAATACTAAAACATATGATAAGTTTTACAAAATTTAATATTAAAACATAAGTTTTATAAAATTCATATTTTAACTTATTTTGATTGTTATAATAACTATTATATCTTCAATTTTAATCCTTTTCTTTAGAATGATTTAAAAGAAAAATATCAGCATATAATTTCCCTTTTCGCCGTGACTTTTTTCATTTAAACTTCACAAGAAATGGTCTTCGCAAGGCAAAACAACAAGTTAATATCAGTTCTTCGATAATCCAGTGCAATGAAAATGAGAAAATTTTCTGATATTGAAACACATACAGAACACTATACCAAAGCGAAAATGAGATTTATTATATCTAGCCAAAATGAATGTCATTTTCATTCATTCTTCGACGTACTTCCTGATGTAATATACGATGTTATCTACTCATTATTAAAAAATCTGCTAAATCATTTAATGATATGTATGGAAGTTTTATACGGAATGCATTTACAAATGACTTACAAAACAGTGAACAGAAACGGTAATTTGCCATTACAGTCCTTTGGCACCAATGATAGGATACTGTCCTCTGCCAGTGTACAAAGAGGAACTGTGAGAAAGGATAGGAAATAACCCGGATGTATGCCATGCCAAAATGCACTCACTGACATTGTCAGTAACATTCTGAAATATCTCAACTACGAATGTTGTAAACTTCACAAAAAAGGAACAAAAGATCATAAATCAGCAAATGTTTTTCTTCGTTGAGAACTTATCTCTGATTTCATGTTCCGTCAGAAAGAAACTTCTACAAATAAATGACTTAACAGCACCCAAAAGATCGCGGCACACGTTTATACACATAGTTAGCAAGCCAGAATTGAACTGTACGGTTCCAAGCCCTCATACCACCTCGGAATGAAGCATTCAGTTCGATCGACCAAATATCCAAATTACGTACTGCTTCCGAATTATACCGTGTTTCCTTTTTATTCATTTGTTCTCTACAGCAATTCAATTATTATTTTGATTATAAGGGTTTTTTAAATTAATTCACTTCATGCTGACATCGCTATATATTTAATATTACAGTCCACTAATCTTTCAAGAAAGGTTTTACAAGATTGCAAAAAATCAGTTCGGCAATGGATTATAGATAAATAGTCACAAAAATATTATTTAGTTTAAATTTGAATAAGAAGTAATACTTTAAAATATCAATTCTATTGGGTCCTTTCCCAGCAGAGGGACAACTTTCCTCTGGATAAATTCCAATTCCATTCAGCACACAGATTGATTCAGCAACCATCCATGCACTATATACACGACATCGCATCCACAAAAATACTAGAAAACTAACTGATATTCGATAATAGACTGTTTCATCGAAAAATTCATCTTCGCGCATCATCTGTTAAAGAGATTTTGGCAATAACATCAAAAATCTTGGACAGGTAATCGCTAATACAAATATCATTTACTGTTTCTTAAGATAGATATAATGGATATGACTGTAATTCCAAAAATATTTAGTATCTTTGCTTCTCATAGATCAGCTACTGGATATTTCTTACCTAGCCCAGTGAGCAGTATGATATAACAAACCTGAAGTGGGAAAGCATATAAAAGCATAACAAAAGCAGGTAAAGACCAAGCAAAATTATATAAACGCCATTTAATATGTTCCCAAACAGATATTTCCATTATATTATCATTATCGACAACATCTCGGTACATAGCATATGTATAATATGGACCTTAAAAAATATAGAATTGTAAAAAACAAAAAAAACATAAAGACCTCAAAAACATGTAATATATCTGACTTCATGAAATCCGCCTTTGCAGAAGCTAAGAAAATAGATGATGTGGTAAAGGAACTTCTGTCAAAAACCTCGACATTCCTGAAATAATTTTAAACAACTGAGTTATGGAGCTCCGGCAGTTACGCAATTAATTGTGATATTCATTCATCGCAGTTGTAGGAAGTTCGTCGTGCAAAAGAAAAAACAGTTGGAATATGAAGTACAATTAAAGTTTCACTAATTCAACTAATTCTTATAGTAGACAAATTGAAGAAAAAATTATGCAATTTAATTTTGATTAAAAACTAAGCTGATTAAAGTGTCAAAGTATGAAGCATAAACACACCGGTAAAAAGGCCTGGGAAATTATATGAATATAAAAATGCCTGCCACCATGACGGCTGTTCAATGAACCGTGTTTTATTTGGATCGAATTTCATTTCATCTTTTCTTCTACTATCAGCAATTTCGAAACTTAGACCAATAAGCTGCAATCAATGGTTGCTGAGAAAACAATAAAGAGAGTTTTTTTTTAAACAAAATGTAATGTAGATAGAGATGAAGCCTTGCTCATATTTCTTGGTCAAATCATCTCTGCCAGCTATCGCTGAATATGTTGCAAATTGGAAAGAGAAAATATCAGAAAAAATATTTGTTTAAGATGAAACGTAAATGATTATTTCTGCTATGGAGTACCTTAAAATCATGATTCAAATAAAAACTAGAATAAGACATATATTTTTCTACCAATTATTCTTTACAATTATATCAGCAAAACCTGCAACAGTTGTACTGAATCATTCATGTTTCAAGCAAGAATAACACGTTTGTCAATGAGCTCTTTCCGTGATATTAGTGCATATAACACCAACTATAACATACTCTTAATGTCATAATTAGCTGAACGGCATTTGAATGTGAAACAAGAGCTGGAAAACCAATCAGATGTATAGCTCGAAGAAATCCCAAATAAACGAATGTGATGATGAAAGATACTAATGGCAAATACCTGGAAAATGATAACTCTAAATATGTACAGATAAATACTGCGAATCTCTCATAACTCACTCTCTGTGATGATACTATCAGAATCTGTGTATGTCTTTTCTGTAATTAATTTTGAAAACAAGTGATAAACTTAAGAATTACCGGTCTTTTATGATCGAATTTACAGCGATATTTATACTCACAATAAGCAGCGAATATAATAATTTCCAACCGATAAAATAGTAAATCAATGAAATACCTGTAAGCCCACCACATATTTCGCGTACTCTGCCCGAACGCACCTAAAATTTCGATTTTTTCGTGAACTATCCTTCTTAGTTTGAATATGCTAGTAATATCTTCTAATTAATTTCGGGATTTATATGGTTTATGTTTGAGCTTTACCAGAAGTTACAAAACCAACCAAAGAAACTTATATTTCTGGAGTGTTGGGTAAAAAAATTACCTGTCGCATAAGCAGAGAGAAAAAAAAAGAAATAATAAGTAATTCACTATAGATTAAGTCATCTATTCTTTCCATCAACAATTCAGATAAAGCTTCCACCATACTGATTTTCGTTTGATTTATCGTTGAAACTGATCCAGAAATCATTAAAATCAATACTAAGAAACCTGCAACTATGATCCAAATAAATGTAATTTCTAGCGAACGATAAACAACATACAGCAATAAAAGACAAATTAATTTATTTTGATTATACGTTTTTTTCAACTTCATCATTTCAGTGATTCATTTGTTATTGTTTTGCATAGATAAATGTCTTCGATTTTATATTGGAAAGTGCTCATATGTGGAACAATTGCACCTCACGTATGCCCATTCCCATACGATAATCACCATTAAAAAAGCCATCATATCCAATAAGTGCTTCAAAACTTGTGCGACTAACCGGTGAGTTCTCATCGTCAAGAAATCTAAAATTTTCAAAAGGTAACTTTTGTCTAGCTTATAAACTCAAACTGTTCTACAAAAATTTTTAAATTAATTTCTTGAAGATCAATGTGCTTATCCAACAGAAGAAAGAGCATTCTTTCTTTCCTATATCAGTATCAACTAAAATTCATATTCTTCCAAATTTGAAAAAGAATTTTGAAAGCCTTGCAAAAGTAGCTTTGCAAATTAAAAACCAAGCGCTTCTTTCCAGAAATATCGCCAGATTTCAAAACCGGAATTTTTTATAGCATGCCTTAAAGGATTTGCCAAGAAAAATAATGAAATTAAAGATATGCTGCAAATAATTTATATGAAAAATGAGAAAATTAAGATAGAAAAATTTTAACTCTGCAAAACCATTCCCTGATCCGAAACTTATTTTCACCGAAAATCACTTCGTAAATTTTGGCAATCTCCTTATTCAACCATTTTGATCTCATTTCTATTTTACTTCACTGATGGATGAACGTCTGCACAACGCTCAAAAAACATTTACACACAAATCCTGACTCCGAGATAAGTAAGTATTCCGTAAAAGTTGTTACGATTCCTAGGGACCCTTTTTTGAGAAATCTTTTCTGGTGATCTTGTGGAAATCATAGTAAATAAATTTTTTGTTAGCATATATGGCAATTCTGGATATTTTGAAACATACAGAATCACAATAAAATATTAAAAACCCAACAAAAAAAACAGTGAATGTAACGATGCATTAAATTTTTGTGAAAGAAAGACGTCAGATCAAAGAAAGAAATACAACAGGTAAAGATTTTTAAACTATGTTAATAAGGAGAACAAAGATAATTATTGAGTAGGAATGAAATGGAGAGAATGCATAGATGTTGTTTCCGCACTTCTGCATTGCGCGACATTTTCAGCTTCCAATGTTTGCAGAGCTAATTAATAATCCAAGAAGGCTAAATAAACAGCTTTATCTGTAGGAACTTTTCTGAATCTTTGAGACTGTAAAATCCGAAAATAGCATATTGAAAAAAAGAAGAGAGATATTTCAGATAACTATTTAACTGATTTATTCAATCCCGCTGATTAAAAAAAATTATTTTGAATTTGTCCGGAAAATTAGAAAACTAAAACTTCTTATACATACAACTGTATTCTGCTTTGCTTCTGGAATATAAATGATTTTTCTTGATCATTTTTTTCCCTTCCTTCTCCCCTCTTCCCTTATAACGGAAGATTGCTTGAATTTTTTTCCGCTCAATTTACATAGAAAAAGTAGTTGAATATGAAATATAATTTGATTAAAAAAACACAACTTTCATCAATTTTATAGAACGAAACATAAAAAGTTGCACAAATGCTTGTAAAAATGCAGTGTCTCAAATTACAATATGAACATTTTTTGCAAGGAATGTCGGAACTACCTCAAAACCGGTAATGTTTCAGTGCAACTTTCATCGAAGTACTCTTTCAATCTTCCATTACTGTTCATTCTTGACTTCTCCTTGCGACCATATCAAATCTTCTGAAAATTACCATTTCTTGCCATATGTTACAAAATATTCGCAACTATGAAGTATTTCATGTATATAATTGAGCATTTTTTACACAAATTAGCCAATGTCAAGTAGAAAGTAGTTCGCATATTAGTGGAGCAGCCGTTGAAAGTCAGTAGTGCATGGTTAGAAAGGTTAAAAATAGCGTTAGAGAAGGAGAAAAATAGTATATTAAAGACAAGCTATCAATATCCAATCTCGAGAAAGTTTTGGGGCTGGTGTTAAGGCAGTCTTCTTATAATTTCTAGAAGGTGTGTGTTCACGTAAACCCCTGCTATAATTCAGTCCCCAGCCAACAACGTAGCACTTTTCTTCGGGGAGTGTCCGTGAGTACAAAGAGGTTCGTCCATCTCACCATTTCATTGCACGTGTGACACGTGAGAGGTGGTGGGTGACCAATGAAGGTGAAGGCAGTGCCGGCTACTATGACACGAACAGATCTCCCTCATCGTGGATGGGATTGACGAGAAAGCTTCCACAGTATTTATTTTCATTTAAAATAAATGTACCGTGTCAAATAAATTCGTGATTGTCTTCCCTGCTGTGATGTCATTCAGTTGACGACAGTGTCCCGAAAAGGAGTCACTTTGTTCAATACCGATGAGAGGATCAGTTAACTTTCAAAAAATTAACGCTCCTTTGGAGTAAAATCAATCGATCTATAATTGCATCGTACAAACTTGTTAATTCTAAAATAATGTCGTCATTCGACCGTTTGTATAATCATTTTTTTTTTCAAATAAAACAAAATTATCACATTTAAACGTGCAAATATAGTACAATTATCGTAAAAATCACAGAGAAGAGAAAAGCAATTTCTGAAAGAATTAGCATATTGTTGCTTCAAAACAGTATTTCACAATCTACAGCCAATAAACCAACAATATCTAATTGCTGATCAAATAATCAAAACATCAGATAGTATTATGCCAAAATAAAAGTTGTTCGGACTTTTTTTTGTTCTTCAAGCACATTCATTGAAATCAATTCACCGAAGAAATAAAAATTAACTTCAAGATGACGAACAAATTCCGGAATGAATGATGGATAGGAGTAAAGGACAGCTAAAGAATATCATTATCATTGAGCTGAAGCAATTTCATTTGCGAATGCACCCAGCCAGTAACGGCACTAATTTTGGCATACACTCCAGGAATATTGTTCCGACCGCATCCATGACCCCAACTGACCACTCCCTGCAGTTCCCATCTTTGACGCATACGACTGTAACACACCAACGGACCACCTGAATCACCCTGAAGAACATGTAAACTAGGATTGAAGTCATTTAATGGAAGATAGACATTCCCTTAATCGGTTTAAGGATCGTAGCTCTTGGTATTATTACATCTCATTCTCATTTCAAATATTCTTCCTTAGCAGAAAGGGAACAAAAAAAAGAAACCTGACAAGCATCAGCACCACCGGAACCGGCACAAAGCATAGACAAAGGATCCACGCGGCCGAAATAATGCAAAATACTATTACAAATAACAATCGGTATGATTGGAACGTTTATCTCACGTAACTTCGACGAAAAACTACCACTTTCTTCTTGAAAACCCCATCCTGTAAAAATATCACACCATAATTATGCGGAACCAAATGAACCGCGGTAAGTTCAAGAAACCGACAAGCGTAAGCGCGACATTCCCGCATCAAATGATTTTCTCTCCTTTTATATTACGTTCAATGAACAATAGTATTTGTACCTGTAACAATGCAATTGTCTGCTGTTGATGGCTCCAACATCGGTAAACATATTGGTAGCACATCTTGGCTGAAGTTTAATTTTCCATGCAGCCTAAATAATGCTAAACTATTACGGGAGATGTAGAATATTCTGATAATAGGTTGAAGTTTCCCGAATCTTCCAAAGATTAATGTTTTGGATTACTGAGGTGAAATAATCAACAATGTTAGCCTAACCAATGACATTTCCATCTCATTTAATAATTGATGGGAATATCTTCACCTGGCAACGGCAACATCAAATGAACTTGGCATGAGAACATTAAATAACGGATGTATTGAAATGTTGCGAATCTCATAGCTCTTTCCGGATCCAATTTCATGTCCACCGATGAGAACTGCATAACGTGCTGGATTACGACTAAAAACAAATCATTAATTTTGCTATTTAGCTTTTTTATGGTTTCTTTTTTTGACACTGATATTAAGTCTTCTGATAACATTTTATTATTTCCAACAGAATTAAAAATCTATTAATGTTAATAAGATTACCTATTAATATTTGTGGTTTCTTAAATCAGTTCGATCATATATTTTGCTCAAGATTAAATAGAATGCACAAAGGACAAGAAGTGAACCTTCGAGAGAAGCAATGTGCAGCAGTGATAACGATATCATCAGTCAGAAGTGCCGCACCACATCGATGAATCTTTGTTTCGGTGTAAATCAACTGCACAGTCCAGGGCCATATATGTGGTGTCGACTCGTTACCTCCAACCACACGACGTTCATTCTGCTACAACTCCCGTCAGTATATTCCAGGTGCAACAATTTCTCGGAAGATTAACAACTTGACAGAAAACGAATATGCAAAAAAGAAAGGGTACATTTTGCTGTAAAGTCAAATATTCCCGTTGTTTCACGATTTATTAGAAAACTAAAGTAAACATTTCTAATTAGTCCTGCATTTCAAAGGAAAAAGACCGGCATAAATAAACTTACAGTGATAAGTTTACCATTATCGATAAGATTATCTAAATTGTGAGAACGACCGCAAATTTCTGCATTTTCTAATTGCGAATTTACAAATTCAATTAGCAATAAAATTAACACTTGAAAGTTTCGCATTTATAATCTACAAATGATTGAATACTAATTAGAGATTATAATTAAGCAATACTTCAAGCTAATGAAGCATAAGAAACTTCGTCTTATAAAAAGGATTGTTGTTCTTTGTAACGTACCCAAAAAGCAGAAAGCCACAAGAAAGATAAGATTAGTTTCCAGAAGAATAACTGAACTTCTAAAATACGATCATATCAGGCAGATCAGATGCCATTTCTTTTTTTCGCTAATTAGCATTCTTTGATAGCTCAGTTCGAATATTTCGTTTTTCCTTCGTCCAACATCAATGATCCTGTCAAATTTCACATCAAAGAATTCCTTCGAGAAATTTTGAACTTTTTCCTTTTTTTGGCAAGAAATATTATTTGACGAAATAATGCCACTACGGTAGAAAGCGATGTTGAAATCAAGGAAAAACGTTGCAAAGAAAAATGTTAAAGGTTAAAGCAATTCTGTTTCATTTGGGGAAAATAAAAATTACATATTTCATACTTCCTCACTGAATCCCAATTCATCCATTTGAAGTAAAATTGAGCTTTCAATTACTTTTCTTCCAATCACAAAAAGTGTCAAATTATTGAATGTTAAGTATCAGTTTCTGCTGTATAATGACAAAGGATTCAGGCTCTTCTTCTTACACGTAATAAGCCTGCAATTTTCTTTTCATGTTCAATCGATAGTTTTCCTAAATCATCAATGGTATTTCCTGATGAAAAACCACTGAATAAAATGAAAGTACAATAAATCTTTTAAATGCTTATAATAATTTGAGAGGCATTATCGCATTTAGTTAAGACGGAGTGAGGAAAGTTTTGTCACTTTCATGGCCACATGTGAAATTCGATGATACTCAAAGGAAGCACATCGTTGCTAAGTGATAGGCAGGTATTCCGAGGTATGCAGGCTTCCCTTTTCTAGCAACGAGTAGATTCAACAGTTCACAGAGGAATTTCTAGTCGGATGTGAAAGAGATTAGGAGAAACGAGTATTTGGTTTTAACTACCTTTACATTGGTAACTCATTCTTTTCCCAAAAAGGTTCAACAATTTAAAGGCAAATATCGTGCTAATAAGATTTAAAAACAATCTTTACTAATCAATTAGCGTGTTTCAATAATAATATGATCCTGAAACTGGAATAATTTACTTCCGGTTGTATTTTCGAAAGAAGGAAGTCTGAACTATAGCATTTAAATACATGACTAAAGGCATCCTTAAGGATACATTAAGGATACATCAACAAAACGCACAGCAAATACAACAAAAGTAAAGAAAAGTGTTAATGATTAAAAATTAATCGATACTGGTGTCTTAAGATGGGAATAAATTAATGATTGATAAATTAAAAATTTAGTTTGCAGCAACAAGAACAGCAAATAATTCAGTGATGATAGAGGAACAACTAATCGTTTCCATTATAATATAACGCACACACTGATCCATCCATCTGAATAATGATTGAGAATTGAGAATTCGTAATGGTTGTATTGAATTCGGCTCATTTCGAATGTACAAATATTCTCTACTAATAGAAGGACATAAATTGCATTATTAATGTACGATCTTACTGTTACGGCGGCAATTTCATTGTAATTTGAATGCCAACTAAAATCGTAGATTTCACCGTTGTCATTGCAGAAAATTCAACGATTTCACTGATCAGAATATCAAAAACTAAAAGTAAATGAGGTGTAATCTGCGAGGTTGCAAGCAAATTTCACAGTGTAAATGAAAAAGTGTTGAATGAAAACTCACTGTAAAGCGAGAGAACCAGTACAGATGTAGCTGTTCCCGGTGCATTCTGATGAAAATTTGGCTCGCCAAAACATTTCTATCACGTCGGATCTTCTCAGATTCAATGCTAATATTATATATTATTTAAATATAAGCTAATGTATGAAAATTGACATTCTTATTTTATTTCATTCTTCCATTACTACTAACACTTTCTCTTCAAGTGGAATATAAATTTTGAAAGAATGATCAGTATCAAGACATGGAATTATTTCACATAGACTCTGTTCTCGCTGTCGCATATCAAATGAAAGATTCTCGAAAAAGATTGTTCAATGATTTACTGAATAGACTAGCGAGGAAAAAATTTTACAACACTAAATCATAAAATAGCACCCATTGCCATTTAGGAAGTTCACAAAAAATAACAAAATCATTTGAGTACAAAAATATTCCATCTACAAAAAAGGCATTTATTTTGAATTGACCCCAGATTTTCTTTTCCTGATTGAATTATCAGGAGTGATAATACAGCTGCTATCCGCATGCTGAAACGAGTTAATTCTATTTAACTTCCATTTATTAAATTATGTAACAAATTTTCACTTCAGAAAATCGGCGTAAATCCCAAATATTAAGTGTTACACCGAAAGAGGTCGTTACCAAATGCCTATCGTAGCTGTCTATACTTTCTTCATTTCTAGCGGACATCGGAGATTACTGCAAAGTGCGCGGTCATCCCATACTTGAACATGATAATTTTAATTGTTTGTACAGCAATCACTATCCTATCAATAAAGCACTTCCATCCTTAACTTAACCTTTTCCCAACGATTTTTAAACCGTCCCTTCACAAATTCATTTGTTACTAAGAACAAATCAATCACCTTACATAGTCCATCAGCACCAGCAGTAGAGAAAATATGCGGGTTACCTTTAAAGCAATGAATAGAATGAATGATACTGTGATGTGCAGAATACCGAAATCAATCTTCAGATTTAATTTTTCATATTATCACTGTATCTGAAGTTTAAAAAGCATAAAATGAGGTTGCTTTAATTAAGCGAATGTGGGGAATTCTTGAAAGCTCATATGCGTTACTATTAAAATCGGGAAATACACTGAGTAATGAATCAGTTCATTGGCACTAATAGTGCTCACACGACCGCCGCCTCTTCCAATTAGCATATATGCGTCGTCCATTGTGTGCGGGTCCCTTGGAATAGAAAATGAATTAATTGCTTGAATGAAACTGGAAATTGTCAAGGACTGAATGGACATGAAAGAGCATACCAACCAGTTACTGGTTCTTGGATACAAATCTGCGTGAAATCTGTGCCAAACTTCTTCTTCGCTAATTTCATTAATCGAACAATAATAAACTATACGATCAAGCAGCGGAAATTAGCTTGTAACGTCAAATTTCTCTCCCCTATTCATTTCCTTCTATTCATAACACATCTTTTTCTTCTTAAGTTCTTCCTACACTTCTCCATGAAATGTCGATAAAATGAATAAATAAGAAAGTACCACACTCATTGCTTGTTGTGTAAGCAAGTTGGTCACCCTTTGAATTACGGGTAAAGTCAGTAACAAATCCCTTCAGGCCAGTAACATGAAATTTGTCCACCAAACGATAACCTTCTGATTGTCGCGCAAAAAAGGATAAGTTCTTTTCTGAAATAACTTTTTGAAGTTATCAAAAGCTAACGGATCAAAAAGTACGTTTTTTGAATAACTTAATGTTTGTTGGTCAAATTTCATTGATAAATCTCGCCTAATAACTGTAAAAGGTTAGTTCGTCCCATTAATTTAAGGTTGCTGGATTCAGAATCTAAGATGTTTTAGGAATCAAGTACAATTAATTCACGCTCTTCATGCTGATAGTTTTTATTTGGTTGATATTACGTATTTTCTTAAGTGTATTCCATTAAAGATGAACAAAAAATATTAATGACAGACAAAATACTACCTTGACCTAAAGAAACCAATCTTTCCTTCGGCAAGTGTGGACAACGGCGCTATTCGGAAAAAGTCTCTGTTATTTCAGTTTCTCGATTCGGAAGAAATCTAAAATTGATAATAAAGTTCAGATAAAGAAATAAAAGAATGTATATGATAAACGGAAATGGAAGAAATGATGTGGAAAATGATAACAAGTCACGCTAAGGCGTGGTGTGACGTGACGTGACCATTTGCTTGGATTTAATTTTTGCAATACAAAAAATGGCTTTTTTTGCTAATCAAAAATTAAAATAAGTATGATAGAAGCATTAACCTGTTGACAAGGCTAACTTTCTGAGTTGATGTGAAAAAACCGTATTTATTTGGCGTATATGATATAAAATAATTTATTGGCCTCATGCATGTACCTAATTCACGATCTTTAATCATTCTTCCAATAGACATTTCAGGCAGATAAGCATCTGATTGAGATATTATCCATTTTTTTAAATCGATTTCACACTGAAAAGCAAAATTTCATTGAACATTTCGTAAAATTTTAATTGAAAACAAAACATTAAACCAAACATACCACTAACATACAACATTCCACCAAATATACAACTGACTTTATTTGCATTCCTGCCATCCGTCAATAATACTGATTATTTGATCTGATCTTTGCTGATTGATCCAAACTCGCTTTCTCGATGGTTCCAAAAGAATTGCGCGTGCAGAAAAGCATTAATTATCTGCAATTGTTTGCATCTATGATTTTAAAGACAAGCCACGAACTAATCCTTTCTTCATGTGATTGCAAATATTTTACTGTTCTTACTTGAAGAATTTAGAAAACTCAACAATTTCAATATTTTTTTTTTAACAGAAGAAAATGAGTTATTTTTATGCAAAAAATATTTAAAAAAATTGGCATTTCATCAATAATATCTTTAGAGGTAATCTTTGTATTTGAGGATTGTTGCAATTTCTTATTGGTATTTTTAACAATTTTGTTTTTAAAATTCTAAAAGCCTATTGACATGTGTTTCGACATATGTAGATTCTTCCATTTCGTGTTAACTTTGATTCTTAAAATGCAAATTCATATTTTAATCTCTTGAAACTTGCACAAAATTCAACATTTTCGCCCCTTAATTATCCTTACTAGTAATTTGTACAATTTTAGCCTGCTTTTTGCACTCTCTACCAATTGCCAGAAAATTCTATTTTTACTTTGAACGATTCATATTTGCCATAATCATCCAGGTGGTATAACCTCGTACAAGCAGGATTAAATAGTTTGATAATTCCGAATTACAATTCTGGTTATTATCACGCACACAATTTCTTTAATGCAAAAAGAAATTGATAGCACTTTGTGCTGCACCGCCTTCACCCGAAGCAATTTTATTTTGGAAAAATATTTCACAAAATG
>UPTC01000060.1:0-31568 GCA_900537255.1 Acanthocheilonema viteae | reverse complement strand
GACAATTGCCTCAATGCAGTAGTTTTATTACGTATACTTGTTCGCAATTATTTTAATCGTGCATTTTGTGAGGTGAAAATGACTAAGAAGATGTGTGCCATCGCATCATTATTTTCTGATCATCGTGCTGTATTGCATAAATAATGATAAGTGAACAGTTTTTGTAAAATAGAACTTAAGGAAATAGCACAACTTTTGTAATACTATTAACAATAAACAAGTCATTTTTTCAGTCTCACTTTCCAAACACTTAATGCTTTACAACAAGCATAGTTTTAGCATAGGCCAAAATTCATTTAATAAGGAAAAAAATAGACATGATGACAGAAAACATTTTATCCGTGCGTTGTATTACATGAACTGTTTCAGGAACAACGATCAAACTTTCCGTCGCGTTCGCGATTCACATTGTCATATATAAGAAGCAACTTATTTTTAAACTACTTTGTAATTCATCGAAATACTTTTAAGGCGTAACAAATATCAAATAATGGTAAAGTCGTAATCAACGAATTTCACAGTGCATTTAATTATTATGTTCGCAAAATTTCTTTACAACAATATTTTTGATTTCTATATCCAAAAGTTGATCATTAGTTCACCTATGCTTCAAATATCTAAGAATCTTCAAGTAAGAAGAAGAGAGGATATCGCCAGAATGTGTGTGGTCAAGAATTGAAAAGAACTGATCATCTGAAGGATTATAATCAAATACATACAGGGAAAAAGAATTCAGTCGGAAAAGTAATCTGATTGATGTAAACGAAAGACTATTCAAATGTGATGAATATGTGAAATGTAAAGAACTCATTGTGTGATTACACATTGGAAAACATATGGAAGCAAAGGATTCAGTAGAAAGTTGATTTATCAAAGAAATATGAAACTTTTCAAGCGTATTCAATCAAAGAAGCAATTTGCGGGGACATCAACGACAGATACGATGAAGGACCAGCTCGATGATGTGCTGACAGCGGATAGTATCTCTGTACTAATAAAGAATATAATTTCATTAACAGGATTATAAATTTACCAATTATTATATCAAATCAATAAGAAGATTCAGAGATATTTCATTACTTGAATATAGTATAAGGGGAAAGACCATTACACATATTTTCTTTCTTTATTACGTAAAGTCAAATTGAGTGTTTAATTAATGAAGTCATAGAGTTACAATTTTTTGACAAATGATTGTCCCATAATCTCATCTCAACATAATATGATGGCATATTTTTTATCATTGTTATTTTTCTGTTTTGAAAGAAATATTGCATTTTGTAATACATTTAATGTATAATAAAATATTTGAGGAGAAAGAAAAACATTTATATGTTCCGATTCTATGATTTCCGCAGGTTTATGAAGCATTAAAAACGATAAACTGACCAGTGAATTTAAATTCACAGTTCAAAAAAGCAAAATACCAAAATAAAAAATTAGCATGGAATTCTCGAAAAGCAATAAGTCATCGGAGAAAAAATACTGACAGTAACCCTCCAAAACAAGACCAAAACATGAAAATTTAATAGTAAATTTAGTGCGAAGTGCAATAGAGGAGAAATGAAAAGACAACGGTGAACGAATATTGCAAAAATGATATACTTCAATTTTTTTGTAGTTTTAAAAAAATGAAGTATAGAGTACTTCAATTTATAGCAACAAAAAGCTTTTGAAGAAAATGAAATGCACAGAAAGACAAACAATCAAATGCAGAATTGAATTACAATTAGGACAGAAAAGAAGTTACAGAAGAAATTATGGATTTAAGCAAGCGAATAAATAGCCTTTGGAAAACTCGTTACAATGCTATTTAGTATGAAACATGCAATTTCAGAAGTATAAATTTGTTTTATTTCAATTTCTTTCGTCTTCTATTCATATTTCAATCTTCTTTAGCAGTTTACTAAAAGAAGATTGAAATAAGAATAGAAGACGAAAGATGCTTTTGATATATTTGGGAAGATTTCTATTTCTTACCAGTGAAAAAGAGTAAATGCTTTATGGGAAAGCATATATTCCACTTCCATTATCGAAGTGATGAATGGAAAATCTAAGAGCATGAGAAAAAGTAAATAACAAAAGTAATAAATGTTAATTTTTTGCACCATTTCCTTGCTGTCATTTGTTTTTCTTTTTATTCATGCGTAATCCAATTCGGAACGAAATTGAAAGTTTAAAATTTTGAAATGTTTGAAATCAATAGAGGAAAGTTGAGGCGAAGAATTTGGTAGAAAAACTTCTTACTTTCAAAAAAGCTCAGTTTTGTTGTAATGTTCGAAAATTGGCGAGCTTTGTTCGACGTTAGCTGAAGAAAGTGAAATAAGAGAATTAACAGAGCGCTTCCTCGCCTTCAGTCTTCTCTCTCTTGCTGATTGCTCAATTTCCGAATTTATAAACAACATCCCGTCCTTAGTCCAAGTTTCGACGATCCACTCAAAAGCAATTTGTGTTTTTTATTTCATTTTATCTATCAATAGACTATAAATGATAGATGTTTTAGATTAAAATTTATCGATAGATTAATCAATCAAATGAAACAGACGGAAATACGAAGATTTGATAAGCTCCGTTTTATTAGTGCTAAAAATTTCAGTTTCAAAAAGGGATGGACCGACGCAATATATGGAATTTAGTAAAGGAAAATCCTCACGACACATTAAGTCAACAACCTCCGTCACGATCCCTTTTTGATTATGATGTAATTGCTTGTATATTCAATGTTACTTAATCACTTTAACAATCAAATTTGGGAAAACTTAGTTGAAGTGAATGAGATAGGTAGCATGAAGTGAATTATGTATAAAAAGTAACAGAGGAAAGTTTGCTGTGCGCATACGATCATTGGTAGAGAAGTTAGATCACAATATATTTTCAATCTAACTTCTCTATCAATGATCGGAGACAGGCTCGAGTTTCTGGAAAGTTAGTATATCGATTTTGACAAACTAAAGATGCATTTTGTTGTTTGATCGCATAATAAAGGGATGATTTCAAAGCTAATAAAATCTCAAAATATGCAAAATCTTTATTTGTAGATTTGAACAAACCAACATATTAAATTAAATTGCATCAGTTTTAGTTCAATCGACAATTGGTGGATGCTGAAACAGTAGCTGATGCAGCCGAATTACCGCCCGAGAAACTTTCAGAAATACTTGACGAAATGGTTCGTGAAGAATCGGAGAAAAAAAATACCATGTGAGCTTAAAAATATTTTTTGAAACAGTTATGGTAACAAAATCAGTTTCAATGATCTTAGCTGTCATTTTTGAATCCGTTTGAAAGTTATTCATTGCTTACTTAAAGGTCTGGAATTCATAGAATTAGTAGCAAACTGATGAACAGACTGAAAAGTGGACATTCCGAAAGCAACAAACTGCCTGTGGATCAGAAAGCAAAAATTCCTGAATTAGCGTCACCCACCTTGAAAACATCATTGTCACACCATCACTCAACGACCAAATCATCAGAGCAGCCGATTTTTATGCTGGATAAACAATCATCTGTTTTATCTTCTTCACCACTACCAACGACATCCAACTATCGATCATCTTTTCGAGAAAATGAAACAGATACTAAATGGTATCTGTTAATTTCTAAAAATTGGAGTTTAAATAAATAATACAAATTATCAACAAAATCTATTATTTAAAGGCTGAATTCCGAATGAATTAGAATTTCACATTTGTTTAGTGCTTATTTATTTCGTGGCGATTCGCTCTACAATAATAAACCAACGGATTCCGGAACTGCAAGCAGTAACGTTGAACGTGTTTATGTCTACGATCCGTTTTGTCCACTCCATGGTTCTAGACGTCGCATGATTAGCAAAAAAACAAAGATTCGCGATTTCGATTATCATTTGACGAGTATTGAATCAGTGGATGATACTGAACCATCAGGAGTTATTTTATTCAGGAAAGGAATCTTATTCGTCAATTTCAAATTTTTAAGTTGCAAAATAAACAAAGGCAACACTTGATGAGTTTAAGGCAGATTTCAAATTCATTTTTAGCCAAGGTTTTGCTGCTAAGTTAATTCGAAAAAGGCGTCGTGCTCTCTTATCCGGTTCCGAGAAATATCGATCTGACAAAGCAAAACGGAAAATACGAGTGAATTTATGGATCGTTAGCTTGGCATTTTTATTTCTCTTTACAGCTTTTCATGGATTGCAGAATCTGCAGTCTTCTATTAACGGTCATCTTGGAATAGACAGCCTCTCGTACGTTTTTTTATAATTCTGTCCTTAGACCGTATTATTTGTGTAAAAGGAGCATATGGGCATTGTCGTAAATTACAAACTTACATGACGTTTTATAAGAGATTCAATTACAATTTCAGAATCTTCTATATCAGTTTATCACTGTCATACTTAATTGTTCCATCATTCATCTTGAATCGTCTCGGTTGCAAGCGTACGTTAATTGCATCATCAGGAATATTTATGATTTATATGCTCTCAAATTTTCTACCTAAGTAAGTGTTACAAAGTTTGAGAATGTAATTTGTCAGAAAATCAAAATATTTTATAACATTAATCAATTGAAATAATCCAAGTATTTTTGTACTATAGAAATTTGTACTGCAAAGATTGTTTTCCAGTAGGTCAAATTATACAACAGTAATTGTTGCTTGCTCTTCTCATATCTACGGGACTATAAATAATGTATTTTGCTTGTTAAATGATTATAAAAAGTTAAGCAGTTGAATTTTTAATCATTTAAGTTTCTTTTATCACAAAAAGAATGTACTCATTGTGAAATAGTTGCAAAATATTACTTACTTGGCTTTCCTTTTCCAAAAGAGTCAGCCATTATTACTTCATTATTATTTACTGTCCTCCTCATTGTCACTTCCTTAATGACTAATATCAGTACTTCGATACATTAATTCCAGTACCGTATTGACCGACTTTATTAGTCATAATTTTTAATAATTCCTTTTCAGCATTCATAGAAGAACAAACAATAAATATTCTAACAAATATTTGATTGTGCTGTAACAACAAAATAACTTCTATGATATAAATCGCGTAATTTACATAAATCTTTTTTATAGATACTACTCGCTTATTCCGGCTTCTATGCTTGCCGGATGTGCTGGAAGTTGTCTTTGGGCAGCAAAATGTGTATACATTTTGGAATGCGGAACAAAATATGCGCAATTAAACATTGAAGCACAAAATGTTGTGATTATCAGGCATTGATATTATTATTATTGTAATAAATCCACAAGAACTGAATATGGATTACTTTAGGCAAAAAAAATGAGTGGTGATAGAGGTGATTAAGTACTATAAGCATTGTAATTATAATTTTGTATTAAAATGTATCAAAATCTCAGGTTCTTTGGTCATTTCTTTATGGTACTTCATTTGGGTCAAGTGATTGGTAATCTCATTTCATCCTTCATTCTGACAGCTGCAACTGGTCATCGACAGTTAAAAGATGAAGTGCAGAAATGGTACTGTATTGTTTTCATCCCATTATATCAGTTTTCCCTTTGTTTTTCTATAAAAAGTTGCTCTCCGTTCTGCATTACGTTTATTATAACAATCACCAACATGCAAATTTAATTTTTCAAATTAAAACTTTGAAATTTCATTTTGTTTAAATTATTTTGTTTTCAAAAGTGAAAATTGATATTGATTATATATAAATTTTAGCTGTGGTCACTCATTTTATGATAATGTATCATACTTAAGCGAGCAAGCAATCGAAAATCTACGACGTCCGGCGCAAAGTGTTTATTTGTCTCTTTGCGGCGTATACTTCTGCTGTACCATCGTTGCGCTTATGATCGTACTTCTTTTTCTAAATTCACTAAGGAAAGATGAAATTGCCAGGTTTGAATGTCACTTTTTTGTGAGAAGACGTGAAGTATCGATGAATGATAGAAATTACGTCAGTAGTGTTATGCAAAATTACAAGAAAATCCACGTTTCTAGATATGTTAAGCAATGTAAAATAGAGTACATCCACATAGTTAAAAATGCTAATATATCAACTTAGCAGGTTAATTAATTAATCAGTAGAAAAGATATCAAGATTCTTATGAAGTTATTTCAGATAAATGACCACATAATATGTAACACCAAGGAAATCTCAGTAGTTTTAAAATAATTTTTGATAAACAATTCTTAAAGTCTTTTGTAAAAACTTTTTATCGAAAGACGGAAGTGAAGTTATTATTAGCTAATAAAGTTTGAATGGAACGAAAATATCAGAAAAGAGAAAATGAGTCCAACTTCGAAAATAAACGAAATTTGGATCGATTCTTCTCTTGGCCTAAATTGGAGATATTAATATAAATTATTATAGGTTATCAAAAATAAATGTGCAGTTGAAAATTTTGTGGGCAGATACCAAACATTTATATTTTCGAAGAACAATATTGCAAAAATTAATTTTTTCGTTCGAATTTTTGAAAATAAAAAAATTATTGAAACAAAAGTTCTGTGAGCAAAATTGCCTGTAAAATTCAAAAATTACAAAACCATTCAGTGAAATTGTGAATCGTTACAGATTAAAGGCACCATTCCTCTCAACAGACATTTGTAAGGCGATATTTCGGAACCTTATCCATCCAAAATCTTCACTATTAGTGCCGTTAACGCTTTTCAGCGGTGTCGAGCAGGCATTTATCGTGGGGCTCTACACAAAAGTAATTTGTTCCGTCTTACAAATTGATTTAATAAATTTTTCTTTTTGATTATCAAAAATTATATCAGTAATGATATATCTGATGACATCATCAGACATCGTGATAGTCTTCCTATTTTCTCGACGAGTGAAATTTTCTTAACAAATAAAGTTAATAAATAGTTTTTTTAGGCCTACATTGGTTGCGGTCTTGGCATTGGCCAAATTGGATTCGTGATGACAGCATTTGGTGTAGCAGATGCCATATGTAGTCTGGTTTTTGGGCCATTAATGAAGTTGTTCGGGCGAATGCCTTTATTTGTTTTTGGTGCTGTTATCAGTATGCTTGTGTCATTAACACTTTTGGTAAGTTTCATTTCCGATTTCGATCAGTAAGTCTAACTTAGAAGTTATCCAAATTATACATTTGTTGGTTTTCGACTTATTTTTGACCGGTACTTTTGGATTAATATCGTCATTTTTGATTCTTAAAAAGATGAAATTAGTATTTCTCTGAAGAGACATCTGCGGATTATTCCAAATAATGAACCGATAACATATGATTCAATGTCAAGCCATTCATTTCAGTTCATTTCCTGTTTATGATATCACCATTTCCAGATTTGGCCTCTGAATCCCGGTGACACATCGTTATTCTATGCTATCGTTGGTGTCTTAGGCATGGCTGATGGTGTTTGGAATACTCAAATTAGTGGTACTTAATTTGCACTTGTTAATTCGTCAATAAATAATTGAATCCCGTCTTTTAGCTAAACTTTTGACATTATGTTCAAATATAAGTCAATAACTGATTTTCAGACCCAAAACTTATGGCAGTATGTAAGAACTAACAATAAGGACCACAGAAAATCATACATAAGAATTTCATATCTTATTAATATGATTTTAAAGAGAATAAAAAAAGAGTAGAAAAGGTTGAAAAATAAAAAATCGAAATTTAATTATAGGATTGTGGATAGCACTATCTTCTAGTCAGCTAGAAACTGCATTTGCTAATTATCGTTTTTGGGAATCAATCGGTTTTGGTCTTGGGCTTATTCTTACCCGTTTTACGAATATCAGTCAATTTTTATTGATTTCATTAGGAATTTTGTTGGTTGGAATGCTTTGTTATTTGAGCATCGAATTTTATGATGGTATCAGCGTAAGTGCAATTTTAATTGTCAGACAACCGGAAATTTATGCTATGTTAATTTCTTAAGACGTTCTAATTACCACTATCCTCGGCTTTAACTGCTTTCTTCGATAGTTTCTAACAATAGATCTAAACGTTTTGCTTTTACCACATACACTGCTTCATACAATCAAAACTTCATGCAATACTCAAATGGGCCTGAAATTCAACTAATTCGGCGTTTGTTTACTATAAATTTCTTCAATATACAATATCATGTTTTTTCAGCTATATGCTAGGCGGATGGTCGGTATGTGCCGAATTAGACGAATAAGACAATTTGGAATTAAACCACTTCCATCGATGGAAACATCATTGATCAGTGCAACAAGTGCGCCAGAGAAAGTATAAGAAAATAAAATCGTAATGTGGATTAAGCAAATAATATCGTTATAATAACCATTAATAAACTTTTATCAACAAAAGATTACTCGGAATTTCAACAATTGAGAAAGTGCTTATAAATATAATTTTGAAAATTTCAGGACAATAAAAATTTAGATCTTATTTTATTTGATCTTGTAACGAATAATTTAAACAAAGCAATCTACGATAAAGTTTTATCAACTGAGTGAAACATATTACACTTTCGAAACATTATCACAAGCACTGATACGTTATAGTTTATAGTAAGAAATATGAATAGCTTTGGTAAGTAATATTCATGGTTCTTATCATAAACATAATAATTAAGGCAAACTTTAGCTTTTCCGATTTTCAATCAATAATTGAATTAAATTACTTTGATTGTCAACGTCACAAACCAACATAAATGAGTGCTAATTTGGACCATTCCAGAGTAAAGGATACTGTTAATTTAATAAAAATAATCCAATTAACTATGAAAAATGTGCTTGGTTTTTCAATTTCTGGAGAGTGCATCTTTTTATTGGATATTATTCAGGCCTTTGAAAGTCATAAGGATACGGCAGGAACTATTTCAATTCATCCATTCGTTAACTGGTAAATTGAAACCTTCTTTTTTAACCTACAAGTAAATTGAAATGACTCCTTCATTATCTCAAAAATTATTCGTTCCAAATTGCTTACATAATAAACTAAAAATAGAATTTAGTATGAAAATATATATTAATTCTCTTAACTACGTATTCTTTCTTTGTGACAAATAAGGCCAACCTGTCGAATTAATTATATATTTCAATTTTTCTTTTCAGTAGTTAGACTTGAGATAAAATTATGAATCAGTCGCAAATAGATAGCTATTCAGGTGCACTTATCTTTAAGTTATGGATTTCTTCTACTTACTGATTAGGCATATATTAGAACCATAAGTATGTTGGACAGTAAATACATATTAAAAAAAAACACATCTACCAACTATAAATTCAGTAATGTAACAGTAGAACTATAAGTTGGTGAATAAAGTAAACAAGTATATAGTTTATCATAATGAATTTTGAGTGTTAATTCTATTTAAATAATTTTGGGCTACCTTAACTTAACTGATTGCATAATTTAATCTATCCATTTGTTAAATTTTTTTGTAGTTAAGCAAATAGCTAATAAGTATGCAAACAATTGGATATATGTCAAACTCTTAGACGTGTTGTGTGTTGTCAGCAAATCAAAGAGGAGACAACGACAACTCAAGAAACCACTCATTACCTAGAAATGACTTGAGATGTAAAAAGTTGCACAATGACTCAAAGGATAAATTTAAATTCAAAGTGAACAGTGGTCAGACTGTTGGAGTGTTGGGTTGCGGTTGTCCGGTTGTCCAGTTGTCCCGCTATTGAAGTTGTCGTGAGTGGGAGATAGCACTTGCCGGAAATTTCAAAACGAATTAATATGTTAGCTCTGAATTATGCTGCTTGCAACGGCTATGCTAGTGATTTTACTGTGACTTCTAGATTATACCGCCTCTTATAGTTATCGATTCGATCAAATCAAGCTGTAAATGTAAGTGAAGTAATGTTCGCTTCAACACTGGATCATACAGAAGCATTCCTGAAAAGCATATGTTGCGACCAATGGTACTTACTGTAGTTAATCAAACATTGCTTAGATTTCTTGTTTCGTAACAGTTACACTAATTTTCCAGAGAATGAAAATTTCATTTTTCTACAAAATAATATTTAATTATATTATGAAATAATCGCCAGTTGAATTTTCATAATTTTAACAGATTTTTGTGAATAAAATGTCTGGAATGAAGTCTCACCGAATCATCATGAATTTTATAAATTTCAGTCATCAGCTATCGGATAAGTTACAGTTCATTGGATCATCTTGCAAACATGTTTTCTGCTGGTAAATTTCTTATCTAGCTCTGAAATAAACCTGGAAATCATCCGGATTATTATTTTACAACTTGAAATTTGAAAATTTTAGCGTTTTGCAAATTTTCGGGATTTTCACTATTCAGAAAGAGTAAGTCCGATTGAAATAGTTTTTCAAATTGATGAATAAAAGAAAAATCTTTTCACTACCTAAAATCAAGACGCTTACTGAATGTGATCCAATAACTCTCAACTTTACCATTTGTTGTGACAAAATGAATGATATTCCACTGCAGAACTGATTCTTTCGACCGAAAAATATTAACTAGGCAATATCACTCATTAGTCGGAGTTCTCCTCTCAGCAGATAATAATATTTAGTTGATTCACTAGTCTCTTGTTATGACAAAGTTTTCATACTTCACATGATAACTTCTGATGCTCTTGCTACCTTCTTTATTTTGATACCTTTGAAAATTAATGAGAAGTCGAGAAAGGTCTGAAAAACTTCAAAGTTTACATATTTCAATTATCCCAATAGAGAGATTAAAAAAAGGTTAAAATTTTATCTCAATAAATTCATGCAGGTCAAATAAAACATCTATGGCATATTTCAGGACATGTATCAATGCAATCTGTGATAGAAAGTCTTTTCCGTTATGTCCACAATGTTTATTGCCTGTTGGATTTCAGCATGTGAAATCGGCGGCTTTTGCTGATCAGCTTTTTCAAAGTCTTTTGTCTCTGAAGGAAGCTCTCGCTAAAGTTGGTTCTCTTGCTCATATAATTTATTCCACAACAGAAAAACTAAAAATAATATTTTGGAATTAGATAATTTAAAAACATTAGTAGAAAAAATTATTCGGCGAAAATGAGGTGGCGAGTGTTAATACTTGGTCATAATCTTGAAGCGCTAGAGATTGTGTATAATATCTTTATATTCAAAATTATATTGTTTAACGGCATTAATATCAATGTTTTAATTCTCGATATATGCTCAGTTGAAGAATACGACATAATTGGATAATATTTCAGTTCACTGTTTACCAATGTGATCGACAAATTATGCTTAGCCTAATTGAAACAGATGAACAGCGAAGAACAGTAGAAGAGTTTTGTTCCACGCAGAAATATGCTGAAATCAAAGATGATGTTAGTCATGCAGCCGTAAATGAGCAATTAGAAGAGTTACTATCAGAGCAAGTTTTTGTATCATTTAGTTTTCCTCAAAAATAAGTTCATTGTTTTGTTAAATTTAGTTAAAATATGAATTCAATTTCTAGGATTGAATTTGCCTGATTTTCAGCAATAGTAAAGAGCTGTTTTCAATAACAACTTTGATAATCAATTAATTTACAGTTCCACACCAACTCCTGTTTCGAACGATATCTTGGGCCTCGTTTCGCTATCAGATAATGTTACACCATTAACGCAAACAAAAGATACTATTGTTGCTGGAACTTCCGTTCAAAATGACATCTTGACTCAACAAATGCGAGTTTATAATGAACCAGGAAGTTTTCAGTTCTTCAAAGAACCAGCAAGAAATACTTTTGATAGAACCGTGGCAAAGAAGAGGGTAATATATTTTCGGAGTCATACTTTATTAATCTTTATAAATCTATTGGTCAACTTTTCTATTAAATAGGTCTCCAAAACGGTTCATTCACTTCATAGGTTGCGTCACTCTGGTTGTGACACAATATGTATTTCGAGCACGATTTATAACAATTATACTACCAAATTTCAAGATTACATTCTTTACAATATTTTAAAATCTCCAACATTAAAATGTCTCTGATCAAAAGAAATTTTCAGTTTAATGATTCGGAAGATAGACTAAAAAGTCCGGGTGCCAAAAATTCAGATACGATCCAATCAATAACGCCAACAGCGCAAAATTCTCATAAATCACCATCTCAACGCTACGAATATAATCTAGTAAATGCGGCTATACGTGGATCGAAAAAGAAACTTCTGGAAGCTTTAAAGGTAATAATTCATGTTGTAGCATAACAGAACTGATACAGTTGAGGATTGCGATATAAAGGAGAAATGGATTTGATGAGGAGTAATCTTGAATTCACATTCGTTCATTTGTTTAATTATAGAATGGAGAAGATGCCAATGAAAGTGATAATCTCGGTTTGACGGCACTTTATCATGCTGCAGCTCATAATTACACCGAAATTTGCAAAATTTTGATTGAAAATGGTGCTCTTATCAATGCACATGGTAGGGTGTAGTTTTTGAAATAATTTTGTCAAATTAAGGTTAAAAAATCAAAATTATTTTTGACCTTCTTGGCAAATTTTATTGAAACTAAATAGTTTGGCATGAACAGCATAATAGATCGATCATACACGGGATGAACGAGCAGTTCTATTATCTGTGGTAATTCAGTGAATGTCAATGAAAAATCATAATTTCTAAAAATTTAACTGATCAAATTTGACGTAGGCGGCGAGTTATGCGAAACAGCACTTCACGCAGCGGTACGTTGGCAAGCTATTGATGCTATCGAATATTTGTTATCGAAAGGAGCAAATAGACAAGCGCGTAATTTAAAAGTAACTCTACTTTTAATTATTTATTACTATAACATAGCTTAGACTATGCATTACTTCTTTAATTTTAACCTGACAATAGTCAGGTTAAATTTTATTCATCTTTTTTTTATTTACTTTTATTCACAGGTTAAAATTTTTTATTCATCTTTTATTTATCTGCTGTAGGAAAATGCCCTCTTCTTTTTCTGTGGTTTTTTTGTATAAAATTTGAAAATTTTAATGAATTAGAAAAGTAAACTCTAGATTACAGGATGAAACACCGATGGATTTCATTAAAAATGAAGAAATACGAGCAGTATTTGGCAGAATTTCTCATTCGGTTCAAATTGGTATGATTTAATTTGCTCAGAAAAAGACGTGGTGAAATATGAAATTTTGGAGTTAATCAGTTACGAACACCTATTTACTTGACGATGTGTAACGGTTCTCAGACGAATGAATAACATGTTTCGATCGATACATGTTAGAATCAAAAACGTTCGAAATATCACATCATAGTTGAAGATGTATTTTAAGATCAAGTAGCTTAAAATATCCGTTCTAATTCATCGTCTTAACAAATTTATTATGAATTAGGTAGCTTTTTTTAGCGTCTAAAGCTTATGCACCTTGATCAGATGTTCGAATAATAAGTTAAATCTAAGTTTCCTCTAAGTTCTTATGTCCATAAAATAATCCATTTAAATTATAAATGATTCTTGATGAAACATAATATAACTTCCAGAATATTCTTCTCGAAAACTCAAAAAATATTCTGTATTCCTATCAACAACATTACCGAATGTGACGCTCGAATGTGGCAAACTTTTATTCACTCATCTCTCAAAATATGCTGTAAATCTCGAAACTGCCTCACATTTAGTTGTTCAAGCAGTGGAAAATCGAACAGCAGAAATCACTAGTAAGTGCTGTCAAAAAATTTTTTCAGTCCTTAGAGATACCTTCAAAAAGGGGGGCCGTAACGGATCAAAGCAACTAAAATGTTAGGTCTCGTAAGAATTAGAGATGGGAATTGAAAAGAGGAACACTTTTAATATGTGTATGTGGAACTGTGCGAATAAGAAATCTTTCTGTCGATTGCATCTTTTAAGAGATATAATTTAGCTTTTGGATTAGTCAATTTTATTACATTTTCAAATTCAGTGATTTATACGTTTTTTTATTACATTTTCAATTCAGTGATTAATATATTTTTTACAGTTGAAATTCTGGAAGCTATGCTACATGGACAATATATTTTGACGAGTGAATGGTTGAATGCATGCTTGCAAGCAAATGATATCGTAGATGAAGAGATGTATGAAATTATAACAATTAACCGGAATAATCAACTGCTTGCCACAAATTCATGTTCTGTGGCTAGAAGAAATTATGCTGAAATGGTTGGTTTCCTTCTAAGTTGGTTTTTAATTATGATGATAATTTTTGTTAGTGCTATCCCGATAATCTTTAGTGTATTGCTCTTTGAAAAATTTTGCTACTTGTTTGCAGGAACACCTCTCAGATTTCAAGAGAAAAATGGAGATATTAAAGAATTTTCGAGGTTCCATATCAATTTTGCAAACATTTTCGAAGTCATATATTTGCAGAAGCCAGGACTCTTTCGAGGATGTCACTTTTATTTTTGCAAGCACAAATACTTACCATATCGAGAAAGTGAAATCAAAAAACTGGTTCAGTTGGCTGGAGGTGTGATACTTGGAAGGGAACCCAAGGCGGAGGAATATGTCGAAAGTGGGCTGAGACCGTATCACGTACGAAGAAATGAAAATGATGTGAATGAGGTAAGATGCACACTACTATCCACACGACCCTAGAATTCTGAACAAATTTGTAAAGTAGCCTTTAGTTCAGACTTCAAAAATTCAGATTGCAGATAATTCTTTTTATGTGCCGTCGTCCACCATTAAAATTGTCTTCCGATTTTGATTTTATATATTTTTCTGAACACTAATATTTCAGTTATCCGGCTTGTTCGCGGTATACATGCCAGGCCAATCCATGCCACAACGAGTAGTAAAGCAAAAATTCATCAACCTTATCACACCAATTTGGATAATGGAATGTATCGCGCAGTTTACCCTTTTGCGACCCGAAAATTGGTGAAATATTCCCAGAAATACTGAAAATGCTATTCGAATTTTCTCATTCTATCCTTGTTTTATCAGGTACTCATTAGGATCATTAGAAATTAAAGTCAATGGTTTTTATGTTTTTGGAAAACATGGACTTATGGATCTCCTTTTTTGTCCCTTAATTGATAACGCTTTCCTTTTTTCCCGGCATCCTAAAACAGAACCTTCAATTCATTTACTAATCACAATCATTCCACTTTATCTCTATAGTTAGGCTATAGTTTAGCTATAGTTAGGCTCTCCCAATAATGGCTTA
Organism: Acanthocheilonema viteae; assembly: GCA_900537255.1. Classification (NCBI taxonomy): domain Eukaryota; kingdom Metazoa; phylum Nematoda; class Chromadorea; order Rhabditida; family Onchocercidae; genus Acanthocheilonema; species Acanthocheilonema viteae. Next base: position 16,528 of record UPTC01000060.1, on the reverse strand, counting down.
AAGGATGTTTTAAACAAGCCCAAGAAATTATTTCCTTGATTTTATGGAATTGTTTGCACTTATGCTCAGACAATACTGCATGACAGAAGTTCCACTTTCTCCCTTTCCTCATCTTGCGAAAAAATGGGCTCCAGTAAAATTCTTTGACTCAAAATTTGAATTTTCAGAAGCTAAAAAACGGTTGTGATATCACAAAATATTTTTTCCATGCAATACTATTAAGTTTCACCGAGTATCATATGCTTTATATCTCCAAAATATAAGAATGAATAGCATGCTAAAGTGCTTTTGTGACCACCTTGGCGTAGAGAAACACAAATTTTACATCACCATTACTTTTGAGTCCTTAAAATTTTAAAAATTCAGCAATAGTACATATATATCAAGATGAAGCGAACTAGCTAAGAGAAATTAAACAAAAGAAAATACACAAAAAATTAAACAAAGTGTGTCTACGCAACAAACATCATATATATATATATGATACAAAAGTAAACATAAGTAAAAAATAAGTTAGAATTGTTGTGCCTGAAGAAGGATTGCATTAAATATACTCAACAAAAAACTCAATAGATTTCAAAATAAATTGTATTCTTTTAATTTCTGAATTCCTTATGTAAATGGTCTCATAAAAAACAAACACTAAAGCCCAAGAAAATGTGGATAGAAACTATTTTCTACTCTATCTCGGGAGTCAGTAACTCAACAACCATTGCGTTTCTTGTCTAAACTCGAGTAATTATTTGGACTAAGCCGGATGTCTCTTAACCTATATACCTAATTTGATATACTTATCAATAATCGGCTGTCTTCATAAATTGTACAATATATTTTTGTCCCAATACTTCAGTATACAAATACCGCTTACCGGAGAGCGCTAAATTTTAAATTTAATTTGGAATTGGGATATAGAATCCGAGGTTTCTGAAACATTGACCCGGCAAAAGATCTTGCCAAGGAAGCAAAAAAAAATACTGAAACAATGCGAGCGACACGAACATAATGAAAGCAAGAAAAGGGAAGGAGAAGTATTTCACCAAAGTGACATATCGTGTAAGCCATCTTCATTGAACACTTTGAAATATATCCAAACCGCACCAAAACAAACAACATTGGCGAGAAAGACGAAAAAATACGACAGGCCGGGTATCTGCAATCGGTGAAAATCGTTACCCAATGACAGAAAAGAATCGAAGCATATGTTTGAAAAATAAATAAATCACAAATCTAACAATTCAATTATTTAGTATTTAAGAAAAGTGCGAGTGATTTTTTAGAAATATCCGGAAAGACATGCGTAGCATTAATATAGTCATATAAGTGCTTCACATTGATAAGGTGTGGTGTTGCAAAGCAATTTCATGGACATTTTTCCAAAGTTTTGGTTCCAATTGTAACCTATTACAATTTGAATTTTAAAAAAAGTGTCGTGTTCAAAAAGGAGAACAAAATAGCTTAATTCTCATGTCTTTATTCATTCTAATCTAATTTCGAATTCTAAATGTGGATAATATTTTTCGATTCAAATTCTTTTTTGATAGAAAAATGCACCATCTAATTTCCAAATAGTGGTACCTCACTTCACTCATTTTATTACTTCGAAAGTAACAAAAAATTAAACAAAAATATGATGGAATTGCCAAGTCATATCAAATTTCTAAAGATAAAATATTCTAAAATATTGCGAACATCGAAACTGTGTGAAATACGCATGTTTTCTTATCAATTAGTAAGCTTAACGCAAAGAAAAAATTTTCAATCATTTGAACTGCCATTTACATTAAATCAAGAGACATTTCAAAACTTTGCTCACAGCTAAAACGAAGTCCCTTAAAATAGCTAAAAGTCAAAGAAAGAAGAAGCAAACTCATGCATCCATTGATAAATGATTCTATATCAGGCCAGTATTTGAATCACTAAACAAGCTATATTCCTAACCTATGAATTCGTTGAAAATATCTTTTTGATAGCATTTTACTTTTTTAATAAATCAAAAATCAAAAAAATATCCAAATATTAAAGCTATTATTTTTTAGGACTTTACCATTAAAAAGTCTTGCAAATGAAAATTACAACATGCATTACCGCTGCCCACTTAATATAATCGATTTCCACAATGAATTTCCAAAGTATCAATCAGAAGAGCGTTTGGTTCCATCCACTTCCATCGTCTTCTCGATGTAAATAAAAATAACTAAGGATCGTCAAAAACATCACCATAGAACCAAGATTTGCGCATAAACATGCCAACCATTTGATCTAAATTAAAGAAAGTATCACGCGCACAACAACAACTACTACAAGAATAGGATCATAACAAGGAAACGAAATACATTTGATATATTCATATTTTCAATTCGAACAAATTTCAATTTAAGAAAATAATCGAAAATATATCTCTAACAAATAACCTGCTATTTGGCTAATTATTAAATGGATGTTTACCGAGGGTAACATATATTTACGAGATAGGAGCACTCACCGTTCTCAATACAAGAGATATAAACTATTATCGGGACAGATAATCCTCTATTTGTCTACAATAATTCAGAAAATATGTCTCAGACGGACCGTGCAAAACTTTCTTTTTTGGAAAAAAAAACAGATTCTTGAACCATATTCTTAAATTTTCAGCTAACTTCAAACTATTTGTATCAACTACATTTCTATCAAAATACTTATGACTAATCAGTCAATATTTCAAAAAAGAAACATGTTACATGCAAAACCATGCATTTCAACAACTAAAGAATCACCAGACATGCAAAGTTTTTGAAAACCATATTCCAAAAAAAAATAAAAATGGTATGAAATACTTCATTATTAAATGAACCCTCTATAAAGTGAAATTTCCAGTACATCTCTTTGCTTCCGATAATTAATAATAACTGTAAGATGCAAGATAAGTTCATAAAAACATACTACTCCAGCATGTGCAAGAACCATCGGCAATGCAAATGCTGATACGACAATGCCAGTCGTTATGAACAATGCAAACTCAATACATGCTGAAGTACCAGTCATATCAACGTGAGATCGTCGAGCTATTGATAATGGTATTGGAGCCAATACATAAAAGATCACGACGAACAATGGCCACCAAATACTAAACAAAAGTTTTATCTAGTAAATTGTCAAATTTGTCTACAATAAAGTTTTCTTGCTCTGATTAATTTCGTTAGTTTTATATTGCGAATAAAGAACAAGCAAAAAAAACATGTGTAAAGAACTGTATTGAATTTATTTTCTTACCCAAACATTGGCAACGCACATCCTAGAACAAGCAGCGTAAGACCAACCACACCAGATAACGCCAAGAGTACAACCGCTAAAATAATACCATTTTCTTCTACAAACAACAACACGAACTGTTTCATGGTAAGGATATTGTAAGAAATGACTATATTTCTGGTTGTTCCGCACTTTTTAATGTTTTACGGATTACTTGTTATTAATGCAAGAAAGGAAAAACCAAAAACAATAAGACGGAAGATAAGGAATGCTGACATGAAACAAGTAAACGATACAATTTTATGTCTTTGATCAATACTTTCTTCTAGGAATTCCATATATTATGCTCAAACGAAAATGTAGTGGATCTCTGCTGTCAGCATCACTTCTTTTCAGTAAGAGTGGTACTATTACTGTTACAAGGTTACTATCAACGTTATTAACTTCAAAAGTACAACTGCTAAAGAGTTATTACTGTCACAGAACGATTGTCACTAGCAAGTCTAATGGAAAAGAAGCATTAGCTTGAGTATTACCTCTGACCCCCGTCATTAATCAGTATCGTTGAATCTCTTAAGTAAGCAAAAACAATCACGGTACACCCGTTTGATCGATATCTGCAACAAATGTACCAATAATCACTTTTCTTGCTTCTTTCAGAATTATTTAATCCTGAAGGATTTATTTGAAACTTGAAAGTACGATTAAGTTATAACTTGACCACATAGTATTTTAAAATATGATAATGACCATTTAGCAGAATTCTTTTTTTTCATCAGCTTTATTCAAACCTTTGTTTAATATGAGAAATTGATTAACTGACACTGATTAACTAACAATCAGACCCAGTCAAAAATACATTTCCTGGAATCAAAACCACTGTCTTTAATATCTCCATCAGCTTAACTATGAATGGTTGTATCAAACTTTGAAGATTTGCAAACAGACTAAAATTTAATACAACTCTAAGCATCAAGTAAGTATTGACGTCTTACACAACTTCCAAAATAAATCCTAATGCATTTTTGCATTTATGTTTATGCTTATGCCTGTATACAATCCTAGTACCTTTCCAGTCATTCTTATTATATCTTTCAGTAAATTCTAATGTCCCTCAAACTAACACTCCTTCATAACAATCCGGACGGATTTCATCCTGACGTGCCCTCACGTAGTGGTCAATATCTGTCCATGCTTCTCATCCATTCATACCAGCGTGTACCGACCATGACGAATATTAGCGGGATCAATTAAGATGACCACATGCGCATCCGAATTTTGTGTTGCACGAAGAATTCAGAGCTAAGGAGGGGTGGAGTTACGAGGGCGAGGATTATGGGGGCCAGTTGCATAACCGTTCATGGGAGGTTAGAGACGGGTTCTCAAGTTAAGCATCAGTAAATCTCAAGAGAGTATAAAGCCTGTAGTGCCGAAAAATTAATAAAATTTCACATTTACGAAATTTAAAACTGCTACCCGATTCAAATTTAATTTGGTTTGTAAAAATTTTGAAACCCATATATGTATGCTCGTATGTGGATGCAGAATTTTTGCGATTTATTTAGTGTGCCTCGCGGTTGAGAAAAGCATATAAATTGCAAAATATCGGATCGTTTTAGAAACAAAAACTTTGTTTTTAAGTATATTTTGGCATAAAACCTATATTTTGAAAAAGTTTATGGCTGACTGATTACGAATAACTTTTGTTCTTACTAACAATTTAATATTCATTTTGCAAAACTGTAGATCATTTACATGTTAAGAATTTTTCATTTCACAGTTTATCTTGTGCAAATGATTAAGAATTGTGCAGTTTATAGCTTGAATGAAATGAGTGACAGCGATACACCACCGGTACTTACAAAGCAAGCTACGTGTGGTGTCACTACGACTGCAGACAATTCAACATCGATCGTAACGTGTACAGGTACTACTACATTGGTATCTAACAGTAATGATTCCTTTATCAAAACAACAACCATTGCTACATCTTCATCTTCTGTTTCCGATTCAACGCAGGTCACTTCAGGTTGTGATTCATTTCATATAACTTGTAATTATTTTAATTTGGAGTCATCCAATATCAGCCTGTACTTTCTCTGTAGATTGTTGTCCGCATTCTTTGGATTTTAATTAATTCAATTTGGGCATAATACAAATCTACCAAGATTGCAAATAATTTTTAAATTTCAAACTATTAAAATTCGACGTCATTTTGTCTTTTCTTTAGTTAAGACTATTCATAATATTTCATTCGGTTCAAGTTCCATTTGCTGGCTCGAATTTATGTTTAGTATAGTTCTGTATGTCTTTGCAGCAATTATTATATATAAACAGTTATAGGATAGTTCAAACTTATTTACGTTTCAGCCTCTTCTAACACATGTGTGTCATCATCGAGTAAAAATGCAACATCAGATAGCAGAAATTCAACTAATGTTATCGCTGGCGATAGTGGAACAGCAGCAACAGCGACAACAACATCAGCAAGTAGTAGCAATGCAGAGACGACTTCTTCAACATCGTCAACACCACAACCAGCGCCAAAAAGTCGTCGTAAGCCAACATCTCGTGCAAAAAAAGATACTGCCGACAAAACAAAGTAAGGTTTCAACATTTTGATTTTAAAGTTGGTAATATGGAGTTGCAGCAGTTTTGTTAGCGAAAAGTGATATACCTTGAACATCATTGATCATGAAGTGCATTTGAAAGAAGAGAGCGGAAAAAATTTTAAAGAGATTCACTTGCTGCTATATCCGCTATATAATCCCATTACTCCTTTGCTCTTTAAATGATTCGGTCTTAATAATATGGTATGGATTAGAAACACCATGTAGCATTTCACATAAGGTGTATTTTGCAATACATTGAAGAGCCTTTTGGTACTTACGCTGACGAATAAGATTTTTAGTTGAGTAATTAAAGAAAAGCTGGTACAGCTATCCATTAATTAGAACACCAATGCTTTGTAAAGTTTACACAGTTTTGAATTTAATTCAGACTAAATGAACGGCTGAATTTAGTTGGGCTCATATTTCAAAGTCGTTTTGTTTTTTTTTATGAGCTAGATTTTCCTTTTTTCAGAGCTCCTACTACAGCCGTTAATTCATCTGCCGCGCAAATGGTTCCACAAGCACCGTTAATGCTAACTTCTGCTTCGGTAATTTCCTTATGTTTTGTGAATAAATTTTTGCATTTTTCGTATGCCCATTCTAAGCAAATATATTTTCCATTAATTTCAGATAAATTTAGTTCACTTGTGCAAATTTTTTGAATATTTTTTGTTTTTTATATCCAAGAAATAATAGCGTGTATGACAACATTATACTAATGTGAAGATTCTATTCGTTTATTTAGTCTCTCGCTAACTAATACACAGGACATCAATAGTTTGAATTATTTTGCATTTTTGAATTATCTTGGCATAAGGAAGTAGGAGTATAGACCGGGATTTTGATTGTTTATTAGTAAAGTTTCTATAATATTCAGCCTGGGCAATTCATGCTTGTTCATCATAATGGCCAGTGCTACATGATGTCAGCAACGCAATATTTTAGTGCAAACCAACAAATTGCTGCTGTTAGACCGGTAATTTCAGAAATAGTAATTTTCTAATGACCAGAATTGGTATTTTTTTATTGCTTGATATATACACACTGTACCACTTTCGTTTTCAATTTCTGCACGGCTTTTGTTAATCTGCATTTTTTTTATTTCTAGTTCATTTATATTTAATTGTTTATAAAGCAAGCTCTAACGTGTAATTCCATCTGCAATTTATAATTCTTTCTCACTCTTCCTCTTGTCCACCTTTTTCCTCTTTTTTTTATTAATTTGGTCTCCACATCATTTGCAGCAGCAGCAACAATTTTCTGCACCAACAACACCATGCCCTAGCATCATTACCACTTCGGCACAATATTTCTTCAAAGTGGTACAACGGCAACAAGTACAATCGGTTCAAAATTCGACAAGTACAGCGTCTGCCGCCCAATAGTTCTACTCACACCAACAATATCGTCATACGCATCCGGCATGGATTTGATTTTTTCTTTTTTTGTTTCATTTCCATCATCATTTGCATGCTTTTTTTCATTTCTCATTATTATTTACGACCAAATTTATAGTTTTAATACTTTAATTAAGAGTTTTCCGTTTTCATAAACGTAAATGCTACTTACTCCTTTTTTCCTCTCTTAGTAATAAGCGGTACTGAAAATGCTGGAAATAAAATTGGGAGCAAAAGTGGTAGTTTGCGCTATATTTACGTTCTAGAACGGTTATTTGTATAATTTCCATCTGTTTGCATAAATCTACATGGATAAAAAGAATGCATACATTGGTAAAAAGTTTTTGATTTCTCTTGATTTTCGATCAGTGTCAGTTTTTGAAGATTTTGATTTCCTCTGCTGAATCACTTGTTTTTATACCATGTGAACATCATTTTTATGGATCGTGAACTTTTGTGTTGAAATTATTCTGCTTCGCTTTCAACTTGTTCTTATTCTTTGTCACCCAAATACTTCTTTTTTTGATTTTTGGTACAGTCGTGTTATCTTTTTGACTTTTGAATTTTCTCAGAAGGATATTAAATTTTTGGGAAATCTTGAAAGCTTATTATCTTATTATCCTAGTTAAAAATCTAATCTTGTGATAACTTTTTTACAGATGTCCTCACAGCAGCAATATGTACAGCCAAGTTTTGTAGCTAATAGCTCAACACTGGGACAACTTGCACGAAATCTAGCTCCAAAACCATTACCAGGATCAGGATCAGGTATCGTCCTACACTATTTTTAATGTCTCACTATCAAATTGTATATGAAAGTATATGAAAGTAGAATCATGTACCTGTAAGTATAGAATTATTGCTAGTTCTATTACAGAATTTGTATTTTACATTGGATAGGTCGAGTTCAGGATTCTAAATACATTAAATGAGATTGATAGTTATGTCTTTATTTATTATACAGAGAGAGTTATATTGAAAAAACTTTGGATGATTTGATAGAAATGTCATTAACTTGATGATTTTATGCATTATTTTTGTCAGCGCATGTAGTCTTCTACTATTTGGATATTGAAAAATGATATATAATAAAGTAAAATGGCTTTAATCAGTATTATAGTTCTTATTAATCCTCCCATGTAAATTAATATTTATGCAAAAGGAAATACTCTGATTGTTGTTAGTGAAACTCAAATTTATTATTAAAAACGTAAAGTTGTAATATCTATCGACGTTCAAGAAAGTGGTTAAAAAAGAATTTTTAGTTGCTGTAGTAGCTACCAGTACACATATACCATCAACTACAGTAACAACAACGGTTACCACAACAACATCGTCATTTGCTGTTGGACAGGGCAATGATACATCCTTGGGACGATCAGCGCAGCAGCAACAATCCCCTCAGCAGTTGGGAACCGCATCAGTGCAGCAAATGCAACCATCAATGTTTTCCCAAGGTATACTTGTAAATGCATTATCAATTAGTTTCCTAATTCGTTCTGATATATTCTTCGATTTGTAATGGCTAATTTCTTTTTATCATGTTCGCTTTTCAAATTGTTAACTGCTTTAATTTATGTTTCACGTTAGAAGAAATATTTAAGATATATCCGCTCTGCTAAATAACTGATCTTATTTAGCAGTTCCAGTATATCTCAGAAATTCATTTGTAGGAATTCAACTCCGTGCACCACCAGGTTCATCAGGTATTGTCTTCCAGATGCCATCCGGGGCATACACATATGTGCATCGTAAGTCCAATTTGATTTTTTATCTTTTTTTTCAATTTGTTATGCGCTGTTCTCAAGTGTTCTTTTTTGTATTCTGGCAAGGTTGTAGAATTTGAATTTGAATTAATGGTTGAAATTCAGAGTTGGTTACTCCTCAGCAGCGCACCTCTATTGCGATACCTCATCAACAGCCAATTCCAGCTTGTATTGGACAAGCAGTGGCAACAAGTCAGCCGCAGAATCAGCAACCGCAGCAACCTTCTCCTGCTAGTTCACCTACTCAGAAAGCCATTACTTCAGCTACTGCTGAATCAAAAAATAAGCAAACATCAAACAATATTAGCAAAGAATCACCAACCATAGAACGAAGAGAGAGCAATGGTTCTCCAACTACTGACAGAGGTTTTATATGTTTGATATGCTCTTAAATCAATTTCAATTAGTAGAATGAATCAAGTCTGAATTAAATATTCAAAGTAGTGGATTTTATTCAAATGGTTTTATTCCTTTTCAGAAGGCCTTGAAATTGGATATGTGATGAAAGACTACTTAGTGACGTCGGGTGTTTTTTTCTGAAATTTAAATCAGAATTTCAGAGTTTCATCGAGAATATTTTCCTGATCAATTCTTCATTAAGAAAGCTTGATAGTTCCGCACAGCTTTTAATACCTATATTCGGAATCATATTCTTTGCTTAATATATTACTTAGTAAAATTCATTTGTAAGTTTTTAACATGAGGGAAGAGGGTCAACCGTTAGCGCAAATGATTTCAGTCCCGAATAAGTCTCCAACAGGTCATGTCAAAGGTAATGAAACTTTATCAAAGAATATCAGAGGAGCTACTAAACATTCAGGAAGTGGACGAAAGACAGGGGCAATGAAAAGTTAGTTTATTGCTTGATTTTTAATTAAATGTATTGATCATTTTATTACTTATGTTTTCTTGATGAAACAGTAAATCTTAAAAGTTTCATTTTGTTCATAATTTAATTTCCCCGCTTATACTTATGTGTTCGTTTGCTAATGCGTTTTTAAGTTAAAAACGGAATATAGCTGAACTCTTGCAACTATAGAAATTTAAGGAAAATAGATGGAAAATGGTTAAGAAGGAATTATGTATGAAAATTCAATATAATCAATTAGGTTTTTTTTATAGTTGCAACACCTCAGCCAATAGCTCCTACAAATTTGGTGCCAGTTGGTGCGCCAGTTCCAATGATGGTCATGTCTGCTCCAATGCCTCAGCTAAGTTCCTTTGGGGGACATGCAGTACCTTTCATGGGACCAAATGGACAAATTATACATCAACAATTAATTGCAAATCCACCCGTTCCAACACACCAAATGATACCTGTATTTCAACAGCAACAACAAAATGCTGCTCATTTTCCAATTTCCCAATCGGCGCAAACTCAAATCCAAGGTTTTTCTCCTTAAATTCTTCTTCATTTGCATTTGCCTAATATCTATGGTTCCAGCAATTTTTATGATTTTTGATCTAGATTTCATCCTTTGAAGTTTCGTTGTTATATTTTTTCGAAAAATCAAGTTTTCGTGATCTTAGATCTACCAGATTTCCACAGCTTTGTTATTACCAAAGTTTTATCGCTGCTATGAAAACAATTTTATGGTAGTTAAAAGAGATTTATAGACACAGCTTCCAATGATTCTCAGAAATCGGTTGCGGATGATGACAACGGTTATGTTGATTCCGGGATCGAAAATGAGCCTCCACCGCTTCTTGTTCAGGGTTATTTCTTTGCTTTTTTTTATTTCCATAAATTAGATGTGATAGAAAAAAGTACTTGTATTCAGGGAGTCTTAGTTTCTGGTAGGGCGTATCGCTGATGAATTTTTTTGATTTATCAACTGTGAAAAATGTCTTCACTTCGTATTTTGTTAGCAGATTAAATTCGGAATCTTACAGAGAAGGCAAGGTGATGATGTTCCTAATATTCGGAGAAGTATTTTCTAGGGAATTTAAATTAGTAATACTTATATTAAATTTATATCATAAGCTATAATATGGAATTACTTTATTTCTTATTTATTATTTACCGATATTTACTGAATTTTATCCACGAAGCAATTTTAATCGTTGAATTTCAGGGGAATCAAAAGATGCACTCGATATTCATATGATGTTCACGAGGGAAGCCGAAAGATATTATCAGAAAACAGGACGAAAAGGCAAAATTATTCATTTGATCGAAGGATTTGAAATTGAGGTAACACAATCATCCGGAAAATATTTATTTTGCAAGAATTTGACGGTATTAGGAAACAGTCTATATTTTCAGGAATCAGACGAGCCATTTCCATGTGATCCACCTTGCCGTTTAAGTGATTGGCTTTTATCCGAAATAGAAGATAAGAATGGGAGGAAGGTATCCAAAGAACGTAGATGGAGTATATGTACGTTTAGTATATGTACATTACGTATGTACGTTTATAATAATAGAAACCAAATTTAAATGATGAAACAAATCAAGAGTTGGTTTTTAGTTCTATTATTCTGGATTATTTCTTGGTTGTAATGACCAAAGTAAATATTACGAGCACTTTTGAAAATCCATAATGAAAGTAATAAAGGGCAGATACATAATTCCAGATGCCTTGGAAATTTTCAGCGATTTTAACTCATTTGGTACTGTCAGAATTCCAAGTTTGAAAATTAAAATTTAAAAGTTATTTTTCAGCGGCTAGGAAACTAATTAGTGAGAGGGATAAAGAATCACTGTTAGAAATAAATGCCGAAAAAGTGGAGGTCAAAAAGGGACGTGCAAAGTAAGAATATTTCAAATCATTCGATCTTATAATGTGTCATTTGTTGTCGCGTACTCTTCGAAAATTATAAACTATCATCTATTTTTGCATGTAGCATTCGAACAGAAGTGGTAATGATAGTTTTTTATTGTTCGTAGATAAGCTTTGTGTCATATCAAAATTTTATGCAAATATCGAACGTTAAAATTCTGCCGAATTTGCAGAGCATCTCCAACAAAATCTGAAACATCTAGTGAAAAAGCAGAAAAGAAAACTCGTAAACGTAAAACAAACGAGGTTTGCTTATTTTTACTTTTTTCTCCAGTATTGTTACTATGGTTTTAACTTGGGCTTAAATTTGGAAATCGTGAAAGAATTAACAATGAAGCGGCATCGGTTAACAACCTTCAAGCGACAAAGGCCTGACTGTACTGGGCAAAGCAATGTCGATAATATAAGATGAAGGCATTACAGTGAAAAAATAAGTGAATAGAAACAAAAGATTTCAGTAAATCAGCTTTTTTTTCAGCTTGATCGATTGCTACAAATGGATTTTGGACCATCACATGGACGTCTTTCTGATATTATGCAAAAATCCGTTTATAAACCAAGCAAAGAAACGCTGGCTTCCTCTCCACTACCTCCACCAACAAAGGGCTGTTTGACGAAGCCAAAGGGTCGACCACCTTCATCTGTAGATAAGCAAAAATTAGAAAAAACTGAAATAAGTGAACCGGTAATGGAAAGATTCATTATTGAGGATGCAGCAGATATGTCGCCGAAAACCGTAACCAAGAAATGCGAAGGTACTTCTTGCTTTTTGTTCAAAATATTTCCACTTTATTTCTAGCCAGCGATAATTTTGTGGATAATATGGAAATTTGTTAATCTGCGATTAACTAGGTTGGTCATTCAATCTAATCAGTAGGTCATAACATGAATGGCTTGATCAATATAGCAAATAATACTATAGCTGACTATTGTCAAAATAAATATTTACGAGCTCTCATTGATAATGATTTGATAATTTTGATGTGGACATGGAAAGTTCTGAGCTTTAACCATCTTTGAAATATATTTCAAATTTAATTTCATTGAAAATTTGATATTTGTTTGTTAGCGTAAGACTTCTTAGAAAGCCCAGCAACTGCGGATCAGTCGCTGAATTCTTCGAAAAGTAGTGCCGATACAGCGAATGGAAGTTTGTTAGTCAATTTTTCGGATGAAGAGCTCGACACGGAAAGATGTAATTATTGCAATGGTTTGCTGCGTCTTAAACGTCTGGAAAATCATCCACAATATTGCTCGAAGAAATGTCGCAAATTATGGAAAAAAAATCCAACAATCAGTGAAGAGCAAGGTTTGATTTCGTCAGTCTGTTGAGCAGGTTTTGCCAGAAAGACTAGATTAATATTATTAGTGTTTTCTAATTGTTAATTGGAGTATGAGACATATTTGAAACCATAATTGATAACTGTCTTTCACTTCTTGTTAAAAGTTTGAAGTAGTTTTCAGAACTGATTTGTAACAAAGAATCGACTTTATCCGAAAGACTAAAGTTTATTTCATTTAAAAGCAAAATAAATTTTGCTTGATGAAAACAGGAAGTGATGTTTAGATTGTTATTTCTTCCTGTTTTTACTCTTTCGAAGAATTCGAATCTTTTTTCGAGAAATTTCGTTTTAATGATTGGTTAAACTTTCTCTGATTGATTATCGCTGATTTTTTTTGTAGTTGGACGCTCGTTCAATGCATCACCGCGACTACCGGTTATTCGTTCAACAAATACATCGCCCATTAATAAAGATATCAGTCCTACAGTAACGGTGCAAAATCTTAGCATAATTTCAGAACCATCCTCTTCAGGTTCTTCAGAATTTTTCGTGTATCATTCATATCATTGTTTTATATGCCTATTGAATTTGTTTTATGGAAATGGGATAAGACCTCACAGGATGCAGAAATATTTCCGCATGTCATTCGACGAAAATCAGGCTGTCCAAATTATTAACATTCTAACCAATTGATGTTTGTCTCGAAACAAAATATTTAAAAAATGTCTAAAAGATTGTGCTTTATCGTCAATTTTTATTAAGAGCTTTCCGACATAAAGTACGCTATATTTTTAAAAAATATATAATGAATGACTTGAATGGCAGCGAGTGGAATTCATTTAAAATTTTGAGGTAGTACCATTGATATGCAGCAACGAACACCTCCAATCTTAACGCTGAAAATGGTTTCACCTGAACAGGCAGAAATCGTGAAATCTCCTCGTGGTTTGTCCACTTCTTACTCGCTAGGTGAATGCAGTAAAATGCCTTCGACATCGATCTCTCCAGCTATGGCTATAGCTCCAACAGTTGAACATCCACCGATGGATTTCCTTTCCAGGCCAACAAAAACATGGACTGTAAGTAGTTTTTCTTATGAATAGTGAATGATAGAATTACCGCATTTCGTAATCTCGTTTCACTTTTAGGTTTAAAGCAAATATTTATACTGCTGCCATGCACTGCGTTATATTTGTTAAACACTCATTTGTTATATAACTTTTTTATTTTTAATTGCTTTCTATAGCTATCACTTGACCTATCCTAAATGCTTGAAGAACAAATGGATTTTTATCTTCTTCTGCATATTTGAAGATTGTTAGATAAGGAACTAGAAAAATGGTTTCAATCATTTGTATAATAAATACTTTGCAAACGATGACAATTGGTTTGTATACCTAGAAGAAAGGGATTGGTTAACGGATCAGTTTTCTGGGATATTATGGATCTGTTTTTGTATCTATGCTAATGTCGAATCTTATCAGCGGCATACAGCTCAAGAAATTAAGTTTGGGTGTAATTGCATTGTTTAAATTTAAGCACATACTTTCTCCTTGTTCTAGTGCGATGAAGTGGCAAGCTGGGTATCATCAGTGACCGGCAATGAGGATTGTGCGAATACTTTCCGTAATCAGGATATCGACGGCCAGTCTTTGTTGTTATTGCCGGATAATGCTCATAATAACTTAGTAACGCTATTGGGATTGAAACTTGGCCCAGTGGTAAAAATTCTAAATGCACTTAAAGAATTATCCAATAAAAATATCAATGTTACATAATGACATCTTAATTTGTTATGTACATATAAAAGTTTTAGCTATGTGAGATTATTCATTTTTGAATTTTAAAAGTTTATGTCAAAATATTCTACTGACTTTTATCTGAATACTAATGAAACTTTATTGAAAGTATGGGCTATGTAAAATTGGATCGTTTTTACATCAGTCATTTTATTTGTCAGTTTGTCGTGTCGTGTGTTTCTTCCTGCTATGTTTATTCTAACATGAATTTTGATTTCAAAATCTGTTTTGCGTTATTGGATTATTGTTGTGTAAATTTGGAGTAGTAGGATTCTTGGTTTTATATGTTTCTTTGGAGAATTATTCAATTCTCACATCAAAAAATATGAGATTACTATTTATCACATCAAGAAATTCTTTATAATCAAATTTAAAAATTACCTGGAGCGGATAGAAATCTTATTGATTTTCTGGAATTCATGTTCCACTGATCCTACTAGGTTATATCTAGAACAGAAACTATTTTGTATCTTTTTTGAAATCATATTTGAACATTTGTTATAATCAATACATGCGTTTCCTGCATTATATTTACCTCATTAGTATGGAGTTTTATTTTAACTACTGAATTTTGAGGTTCGCAAAAATTTTAGTGATTCTTTCAAGCAGATGGTAAAAGAGTTTTACCGAAGATCTGCTATACATAATTTGTTTTATTTCCTGTTCTATGAAAACTATAAATTTTACTTCCATACATCATTTGGAAGTCCTACCTTTTTTATTCTTTTATCCTAGTTTTATTGTTGTTGTTATTTCCTAATCAAATATATGACTAAACAGCTTCGAAAGATGGAAAGTATGAGTTGATAGCATTGAAACTTTGATTTAATGCTTACATTTCCCGTATTTATTTTGTACTTATGTTACTCCAATAAATCTAAAAAACCTTTGTATTTTACTCTATCTGGAATGGTGTCCTTCAAACTTTAATTAAACGAAATTATAGAATCCTTTCTGCTTTTCACTATGGCCTGGTGGATGATTCGGGTAATGCAATTGTAAGTGCAATTCAGTAGAAAAATACAAGTAATATGCGATAAGTTTGGGTTCGGATTAAGAAGTTTCGAATTAAAAAAAAATGAGTTGCAGAATCTTCGTTACAAGATGATCTTTGAGAAGAAAACTGGAGACTGAAGGAAGTGATAGGAATTCTGTATCATGCGTGTCAATTTCGCTCTTTGATAATTTCGCGAGAAGCATTTCCCCCTTGATGTTTATTCATGATTTGTAGCAAATTGTTTTATGTGGTTTTATTGAAATCTGATGCAAGCAATCGGAACAGTGACTGCTTCTCATTAAGCTCCAAATGTCAGCAATATTCTGACTGTATTGGACAAATTCAGTTACAGAAAAATCGGGGATATTTTTTAAGGCATTATTCAAATTACGGGAGTAACAAACATAGTCGGGAAGGAAGTCATCCTTGGGGTTCCAGAATTTGAAGCAAAAACAAGAAATTTCACGGAGTTGTGCAAATCAGAAGAAAAAATAGAACACGCAGTTACAGTAGCAAATGCTATAGAATATAATGAAGAAGCAACTAATTCAAGCGATGTATTTCAACGAATTACAGTTCAAGGGACAGTTGAGCAGTGCACGAAAATCATTACTGATGAGGTTGAACCTCAGATTGACGTCGATGCACAGTCTGCTTCAA
>UPTC01000059.1:0-83545 GCA_900537255.1 Acanthocheilonema viteae | reverse complement strand
ATACATACATATACATACATACATATACATACATACATATACATACATACACATGCATACATACACATACATACATACAATTGCTACACTTCGGCAATGTTCAAACGATTCTTTTGGCGAAAAAAGGAATGAAAATAGATGGGAATTAATTGATTATAATATCTTTTGTAACATTAGATAATGATTTTTCATGTTTAAAGGACATAACTTTTAAGAATCTTCAAGTGTAATTACTGGCAATTTAACATACATTTAACTATTGCTTTGAAAATGATGCATAGAAGGCTAGAGTAAATTGAATAGTTTAATTAATGGGAAGATGTGGAGATGAGTAATAGAGAGATAGCATAAATTATTGAAATAATAAGAATGAGATTGGTATATTGATCATTTGTAAAAGGAGTTTGAATGGAAATAAAAATTAGAGAGACTGACGGAATGCTGAGAAAACGTTAATGTAATGTTTCCGTCTAGAATATTTCTGGATGACTTATAGACTAAAAAAAAAGTGTGAAAAATGATTTTGTAAAAAGGAGGACAAAAATGCATGCGGGAAGCATTGCTAAGTGGCAAAATGATGCCTTCCGGTGTGTTAGTGGAGAGAATTGCATGCACTGAGCAAACACCCGCAGGATCGTGAAGTATGGATGATGCAGGTAGTCAGCCAGTCAACATGGATTATCCTATCATTTACATGTCATGTCAAATCGTGCACGAAGCGTCATGCATTATGCATTTATTTTTATTGTCCTGTTCACTGAAAATTACTTTTCCAACGAACTAATGCCAGCAAAATTTTCATGAAACAATAAACTTTGAAAATTCATTATGATCAGTTGTTATTGAGAGACGATCTCCATAAAACGTAATTATATCTCGAAATTCTAAAAATAATAATTTCTCAAAATAAATGGTTTCTTTGTGAGGACTTATTTTTGTGGGTTAAAATTTTGTTCGTAATGTTAATTAGATATCATTAAAAACATCATCATATATTCTCATTCAACACATTTAATAGGGAATGGAATCTTATCAGCTAATTAATGAAATGATGCACAGACAACGTCAGTAGCTACACATTCTGTTGAGTATATTTCAGAAAACAACGTTTGCAAAAATTTTCATCTCATTCTAATCTAAATCATACAAATAATATAATTTTGGAAATAAACTTAATTAGGGGAGGATTTAATTACTTAATTACTTGCTATCTGATGAAGATTAAAGTAAATTGCTCAGAAAACTCATCAGTAGTGTTTAGAATTATTTGATAAAAGATGTTAAACATTAATCATTACATTTCAATTTGTTGGAAAGTATGTTACAACAACTGAAATGTTGAACGTCTTCGTCAGTCACAGTAACAATTTGATCAAATATAGCAGTATCTGCTAAATAATGACTCTCGTGAAAAGTTGGTTTTATTGCAACTCTGAAGAAAAGGCCCATTTTATACCATCATTAATCAACCTGTTTATTCAACTTCACAGCATTCATTTCATTAAATGAATGAGTTAACACTTTGTTTGTCTTTAATAAAATCAGTAAATTAAACGGGAAAGAGAAAATAATCATTGAAAAACTAAATGAAGTGAATGAAGAAATGAAAAATGGCAATCGAGCAATAGCAACACCTGCAAACGTCGTATTTGTGCAAGCATACACCATTTGTTAATGTATGCTAACCAAATTATTGTATAATTCCCAATTGTGTTAATAAAAATCCCAATTGATAAATATGCCAGTCAACTGGAAATCTGATTTTTTGCTTATAACTTTTGACTGGAGGAAATGATATTCTTTTTCTAAAAATGACATAGTATTTTTTAATAAATGCTAAACGATCATAATGCTAAATTCATATAACGGAATGCAAGATTGATTAAAAGTTAATAAATGAATTCAATTGTGATATTTACAATCAATGTTTGCATTATGATAGAAAGAAATTTCTGGAAAATTTTTTGTATTTTGTGAACAATATTGATATGAAAAAATTTAGCCAAGCAAGAGCATAGCCTATACTCTAATCAGCCTCATGTATATTGAAATCTTACTGTATTACAGTGTATACATATATATGATAAAGCTGATAATTTTATCGGCTTATTCAATATATGAAGAGATTGCTATACCGATTTCTATCCTGACTACAACAGAATAAAGCAAACATGCTTATTGCTTTAAAAAGCAATTGAGTACAGCAACAACTGATAAGACATAATCGTCATATGCTTGACTTGTTGCAATTGGTCTTCATATGCAATATCGATAACGTAATGAATCAATGTCCTTCATCGTCCTTATGCTCACTAGATAGTGAGTGGCCTTTAGTCCCTCATGGCTACTCTAAGCAAATTACGTAATTATAAATCAACATTCATTCTTCTGTTTATCTTAAATCCTTATCAACATCGATTAAAAAAAAATTTTTTTTTAATATCTAGATCTCTAAAATTTAAAACTTCCTAAGCAGTGGCTAATAACCCTAATAATATAAATTTTTTTGCAACAATATAAAAAATCTGTTCGCAATAATATAAAAATTCAATAAATGCCTCTATACCGGCAAACACAGAAATATTATGGAGGATTTAGTGATTAATTTAACTTTGTTAAAATTATTAACCGTTTCCTGTTTTTCCCCAGATATGGAACGGAACAAACAACAGAAGTTATAAAGCAAAGGTAGTGGGCTACGTCTGTCTGTTTTTAATTAGAATAAAATATGTACGAAAGCATAACTTCCGTGAAATGAAGATTTTAATGCTTGACGATGCAAAGAGAGCGAAAATTCCTCCTTTCAAAATTAAAATATTGAAACTAAAAAATGATATTGGTTTTGGTAATGATTCAGGAGAATCATGACTTTTTTTTTAGAAAATCAAGATTTAAGAAGTTTTAATACGAGTCTGATCAGTGAATTCCAATGATGGAATTCTACAAAACGACGAACTCTTAATAGAAATTAAAGAATCAAAATGTTCCAACTGCACATGAAAGTTCAGATGAAAGTTCGTTATTCTTATTGGCAACTTTCAAGCAATAAAAACTGTAAGTAATCTTTAACGATCTAATAGAAGCACAAAGATCCGATAGAAGTCATTGAACTTCCTTTGACCTTACGGTTTATTGGTTTAAGCTGAAGGCTTCATGCAACACAATCTAGAGTGAAAACCAACCTTACTCTTGGTATTTTTTTGTAAAGAGTAAAGATTAATGTTTATAAAAAAATAGCATATAATGGAGCCGGTTTTTCTTTTCCGAAATATTGAACATGTAAAGGGACTCAAATATTCTCCAGCCATCAACAAGTTTTGCTGATGTTGCACATCCATCAGCGCATCCCATCTCTTTCACATTTTCCGCTTTTATTCTTAACGGGAGAGGAAACGAAAACGAAATGGATACTATATTGAATGGTCCATTCATAAATAGGTGCACAGACCTTTCCGCCTTAATTATGCTTTCGAAACCAAAAAGGGATGAGATTGTCTATCCCCATAATTATCAACATCATTTCATTGTCATTGCTATCAACAACAGTACCATTAGCAATGACAGCACAAACAAGCAAACAACCACTAGTAAAAAGTTCTCTTTTAGAACTTTAAAAATACTAAATGCGTGCAATACAACAAACCCTCATGAAATAAAACGATAAATTCGAGAGAAAAAAGTCACAACAAACTGAAAACTCTATAAAATAAAGGGAAGGAGTTACAGATTCGTGATCAATTAAACTGAAAGCAACAAATTCTATAAAATAAATTCGTGTTGTCATACAAATAAAAAGTATCCAATAATGTTAAAAAAAGTTTAAGTTCGGAGTCTCGGTTACGTGTTACGGGTATGTTATATTTGAATACATTTGTTTCATTACAGATATAACTTGTTTCGACATACTTTTTTTCTTCATTTGCCGATAAATTGTATACATTGGTGGTACCAAACACATGAATAAAAGTTATGCATAAATCATAGGAATCGTTCATTTAATGAAAGCTTCATAAATTTCACTGATAAAGAACGGAAGCTGTAGCGATATACGATCAAGAAAAAAATCACAACCAAAGCTTCAAAATTTAATCATATTTTTACAGTTGTCATTTCTACTAAAATCGAATTTCGAAAATTCATAACAATTTTAAATATCTTATACAGCAGGATAAATGGGTCTCAGCCTCAGAATTTTAAAACTTCGGGACAATTGCACAAGACAATATGTTTTATGTTGAAAGATAAAGATCACAGGTTTAACCGATGGGAGATTAAACGATTCAATTTACGACCGGTATTATTAGAATACTTATTTTTATGCAGTTGTGTCTGACAAGCAATAATATCGCCGTTAAGAGATAAATTTCACTGAATGCTAACAAAACGATCCTAGCGATCTCAGCGACAGTCACAGTAACGACTCTGATCATCTTTTAGTCCTACTTTATCAAAGAAGAATCAACATCTCCAGATTGGAGTGACTGATGAGCTTAGTAAAGGGTGGCGTGCAGTATTTGTGGTAGTCTTTCTCCTCCCGTTTCATTTGTCTCTTCCGATCCTTTTCTTTTGTCATCACCTCATTTTTGTCTTTTATTGAATGATCCGGTTTCCTCATTTTTTTATATAAAAATACCGCAATAACTCCTAAATCCTGATGAAGACTCGAGCAATAAGGTTTCAGGAGTTTTCTCTGAAACATCTGACAAATCCTGCAAATGATACATTGTTAGAAATAACAATCATTCCTTAAACAGTTCATATTTGTCATAAAGTTAGTATTACAAAGCGGAAAAGTAATGCACCTCAAAAATCAAATCATTGCAGTGAATTGTCCAAATGAAAAAATTTGAAACAAAAGAGGAAATCAGTTTTCGCTTACAATCCCCTTTTGAGAATTAAACCGGACGTGCTTCCCATACACATCCGTCAACACTCTGCAAATCATCATTAAATCCTGAATATGTAAATAAATATCCCAGTTTATTTCTAACTACAAGAACACGACCGTTTTCCCTTAACTGTCATGCAGTTATTCCGTAAATTTGGGATTAAACTTATAATGGTGTAGCTGTTAAATAATTTTATCAAATCGTCAGTTGATTGGTTGCTCTTGCAAGTTAAGCAAATTCGTTTTAACATAATATTTCAAACAAGAGATTAATTCGCGCATGCAAAATATTTCTCTGTTTCCATCGCAACAAAAATATTTTATACACTGCAAGAACTATTCGTTTAGATTGATTTGAAAAGCGGAAGTAAAAAGTCGAAGAGCCGTTGAAAGTATTCAAACAATGAAATATTTTAATAAGAGTGAGAAGGGGAAGGAGACGTTTTTGAAGCAGCAACTAAATGACGTAGTAAAACGTACTTTTAACTATGGAAAAGCCGCCTAAGCTTTTCCAGGCAAACACAACACCAAATGCCACAAATACATATTATACATACAGCAAGCATTACGTCTATCTCCTACTAATTCGCATATAGCTATCAATCGTTTCGTTTCTTTCGTCCCATATTACATTTTTAACAAAAAAATCTCTTTGCAAAAATTTCTGCTCGGATGAAATCTGAAATCATAATAGCTTACCAGAAAGACATAATATTACTTTTAAATCCAATAAGCATTTTTCAGTTTGATTACAAGTAAAATATATTATGATTGGAGCAATTGGACAAAATTCAAATTCAGCTTACCATTATTGTAAGTGAAAGATGAAACGCTTCAGTGTGCTTTGTTTAGTAAGTTATTTATGACTAAATAGTAAATTAAAAAAATACTTAAAAAAAGTGAAAGTATCGCTTTTTAAATATTATTTTCGTTTGTTTTTAATTTGTGAAGATATTTTTGCGCGAAATATTAGAATTTTTTAAAATCTATAATTGTCGGAAGTAACTCTTCATTTGTAAGAGAAGATTGGGAAATATGAAAGCTTTAAAGAAAGAGATGCATTTTATGAAATACTAAATAAAAAAGTTAGACTGTGATGAAATTTTTATTAGGACTACTTTGGTCCCTCTTAGCTATTCAAAATTGAAAGCATAAGTCTGAAACCATCAACACACATTTGCTTCCAAACAAAATCCTCCAACGCTCTTTTATCGTATAACATCATTCTTTAAAAACGATCAGCATTAGTTTAAAACTGTTTTCGTGAAATGTTTCATTATTAAATATCCAAAATCAATAAATTATTTGCTTGCTATAGCATCAATTTCCCATTTTCATATAGTTTCATATTGAGGTGACCCAGACTATAAACAAAATGAAAATAAATGAGCAATTTCAACTGACTGAATGAACGGATGACCATTGAAAGAGGTGAATTGACCGTAAACATGATCTATAACTGAGTGGATTACCAGCTAAAAATCCATCTCTAACTACTAAAAGTTCATTCCTTTCATGATGTCCAATCTGCCCTCTTGGCTTCGTGGTTTACTTCCGTTATAGAGGTTCATAAAATCGATCCTCATTTTTGAATTTTCATCCAATTAAAGAAGCGACTACATGTTCCCTTCTTTAATTCATTTTGATCATTATATGACTAATCTGTTTACAAATCATTGATTTTTGCTGAAAAATGCTACAAAAAGATATTTCATAACAATTTGAGACAAATTTTGCTCACAATTATCCTACAACGTTTGGTATTAAATATAATAGAATTAGTTTAATCTTATGAAATAACATTTGTGAGCATACAGAAATGAATATAACATGATAGATTATAGGAATATAAAAGATGATTGCTGCATTATGCCATATGCCAGTGAGTACTTTGATTCAATCTCCCAGTCTGTCACTTAATTCAACTCAAGAACAGGAGCTTATCCTACACTATTACGGGAAAGCGCATATATCTGTTCAGGTGTTTATGAGCATGTTCGTGGGAATTTTATGAGCATTGGAAGCACGAATTTTTATACATACAAATGAAAGAATAATAATTTGAAAAAACTCACATTTTTAGTAATACTTTTTGATGAAATTCAACTTTTAATAAATAAATAGGGCACTATTGATACAGTATCTAATACAGCTATGGGTACATAGGCTTAGATTGTCCGAGACAAATGAACCGTGTGGACAATAGTGACGAAACTGTGTAAGTTGATCGTGTTTTCTGGCACTAGTGGATAGATGCAGCTACTTACTATAATATCAATGTTGACATTGCGCACCAAAGGGACAAGAAGAAAGAGAATGAGGGAGCTGTTGAAAAGTTGAGGGAGAGACTCAACTCTTACTGGCCAATGCGCTTTAACTATTCAAATAAACGTCTTCCATTCAAATTTCTTTCAGTGCAGATAAATTTGGATAAGTGGTAACTTCCTCAGCTGATCAAAGGAACGTTGACCGTAATGCCGGATTTATTCTGCACGGATTAACCATTTCTGCATGCTATCGATGGCAAAAATAAAGTGTGCTTACACTATTCGTACTACTTGAAACAGTGATACTTGTAGAAAGATATTCAAAATGAAAGTATTCACAAAATAACTGGATTTTATTGCGTAATACGAAAAACTGTACTTGTAAACGTTGTCGATCAGGACCATCCCTATATCAACTTTAAGAAATTTGAAAAATGAAATTAGTTAAAGACAGAAATTAGACAACTGGTTTTGATGTTTTGGCCCTACATCCAGTAATATTTGATGCTAGGTGTTATGGTGTTTTTGATTTTAATATAAGAACAATTAGTTCGAATACAGGAATATCATTGGTATGGGACTGTACATAAAATAGCTATTCAAGCTCTTTCGTGAACTCATTTCATAAATAGATGACCATTTTAAGTATCTTTCACTGGTTAAGCTAGCATCGGCTTAATCCTGTTCAACTATAAGTGACCTGATGTCTAGTTCGCTCATCTGAGAGCTCTACAAGACTTGCTCAGCGATGTTCAACTATTCTATCTCCATTAATGCAAACAGAAGGATTACAATCATCCGTTTTTAAACAGTATCGAATTTGATAGCATATCAATTGAAATTTCGAGTCATTTATGACTCGAATTAACATATTCGTGAATTTCCGAATTTCCTTCATTTATACAAAACTTTCCTCAATCGTGGGCGATATACAATCCATTACTGTTATGCAAGATAATATCATCCGAACTGATCGCACTCACCGAAAAATGTATTTTAATGATTTATATTAGAAAACAAGAGAAAAAAAATCTTATGAATACTTCTCCATTACAGCACTCACATAACGCTAACTGGATGTGGGTAGCATTCTTCTAGTATTAAAATCTTTATCGGTATTGGTAATGAACTCTTTCAGCAACAGCACATAAACTGCTATTAGATGAAGATTAAAAAAAATTGAGTTCTAGCTTGATGAAATTTTTTTTTAGTAATAAATTTGTGAAAATTGCTTTAAGCAGAGAAATTTGTCCAGTATCGAGAAGCGAAATTATTTTGCCGCCCTTTCTTTTTATCATATTGAAGAAATGACATGATCAATTGATATCTTCAAATCAATTAATAGCTATAAAATTGGATTTCATCTAAAAGAGATAAATAAATGCAACAACACTACTGCAGTATTTTGCTGATACACAGTGTATCGTCATGTCACATGAATGATCATGGCCTATAATAGATTTCGTAGCATATATATTTCTAATATGGGTATAGAATCTTAAACATTTGGGATACAAGTCACGATCAGTATCAAAATTCCAGTGATTGCAAAAATCACATAGCTGTGATGAAATTTTAAACCTAAAATATTCTAGTTTTGAATAAGTTACACTTCATTGAAAGGAATTGCTGACTAAAGATAATGAATCTTGGAATAATCAATACTAATACTTCATTCACCGATGAAAAGGAATGTGAAGAATAAGAAGAAGAGCTCAATTTATCATCCTTATCGTTTCAAATTAATTCAGTTTTTGCAGTGAAAACAAAAGATATGGAAAATTAATGAAGATTGTATTTGTAAAGAAGAAAATAAATAAAGATAAATGAAAATGTTTCAGGAAATATGTATTACAAAAAAAATAACAACGTATCTTCTTCATATTTAATTGAGAGAAACAGAAAAAAAAGAAAGGAAGATGAAGATGAAAAGAAATCAAATGTTCATTGCATGAAGAATATATGGAACGAGAATGCAGGAAGATATGAGATTAGATTAGCCAAATCCTCTCCTTCCATATTTGTTTGTGAGGGGACATGGAGAGATTTTGAAGTGAAAGGAGGATGTCGTCGCTGATATAAAGTTCATTGGCGTAGACCAAACTGACAACACCGACAATGGCAATAAATAATGTCAGACTGCCTGGGTGCTACAGCACTTCACGTACTTAGAATATTCTAACCGGTTTCCCTATTGTGTCATTAACTCAAAAAGTCAGCATACAACGTTTTTTACTCTTTTTAGCCTTTTTAAATTTTTTTTCCAAATCTTTTGTAGATTTGTGGAAAAACCTGTCAAAATATTATTTATTTATGAGTGTTTAATTTGTGAATTAAACACAAATTCTAAATGGATCATAGAAAACGTTGTAATCTAATTTTAAACCCATAATTAGTCTAGAATCCTCGAAATACGTCATCATTTGCATGAACTTCCTTCTTTCAGCAAAGGTATGAGAGCGAGTATCAGCAGCTGTTTTCGTCGTAATGTAATTTTAAATGTCCTGGTATCGTATGTTGTAGCCTCCGCCACAAAATAATTTTTGGTCAGTTGTTCATTTTAGAATCAATATAAATGATTATTTGTTGAATAAATATATCGTCGTCAACAAGCAACCGAACTTTTTCATTTATGCCATTGAAAACAACTAAAAATAATAAATTGTGCAAGAAAAAATTGACAATTCAGGTTAGCTACGAAAGTTTCAGAGAACGAGAATGTTGAAATAAGCCAAGAAACTGACATTCAAGTAACTCCTCCATAAAAGATGTAAATACTAATTGTTCCTTCATTTCTCAACCACCAACCATCACTCTATCCTAATTTCTTCACTTCTCTTCTATTTCTGATCAAAGTATTTGACTAGAAAAATAAGTATAATCTGTTAGATATTACAAGTGCTTATTATTAAATCATCTTTGTTTTGTGCATTTTGTGCACCCAAACGAGTCGCTAATGATTTCTTGAATAAAGTTCGTGATATCAAAAATTAAACCACTAATTTTAACTGATTTGTTGATATGGTCGATTATTTCAATTGATATTGTTCATTAAAAAATAAAATTTTGGCGTTTGCGTTTAACTGTTCCAAACAATGCCTCTTTAGAATATGCAGTAATAATGTGAATTCTTGCAGTTTAAAATACATTCATGAATGGAAAAACGAATTTTGAAAATCCGGATTATTCAGTTGTTACAGTAACAATTTGCATGGTAGCAAACTGAGATTCCTACACTTTGGTATTAACACGAAGCTTATAGAGACTATGCTAATTTAATATTAATTTCCACCGCTAATTGCTTAAATGAATGAAAATTTATTAAGGAAGATTGGGTAATAAGTAAAAGATGGAGTTAAAAGAAATTATTTTATTTGGTACAAAATTCTAGTATAGTTCATCAGCAAAATTATCGCGAAAATTTCAAAAAGTTGCATGTTCTCCACTTTGTATGTATCTGATTATCGCGAACCTTATCAACATAAAAATGGTACAGAATAGTGCCGCAAAATCATGAATGAACATTTGCAAGATTTGAGGCAACTTTTCTAGGATTTCTATTGACCATGACAAATCATAGTATGAAAAGAATTAAGGTTAATTTGCCAATAACATTTATCTTGCATAACTGTTAACCACAGCAACGCCCAACAACAACAATAAAGAAAGAAAGTATGTGTGTGTGTGTGTGTACGTGTGTGTGTGTGTACGTGTGTGTATGTGTGTGTGTGTATGTGTGTGTGTGTGTATATGTGAATGAAAGGTAGTGCTGATGATATTTACATAAGAAAACGGAAGTCTTCCTTTCTTTGTAATACGCATATTATTTGATTTGTGTTCAAAACAGCAATAACAATTGATATTGAAGTGTTAAGTAAACTTTATAAGTAGTAAAGGAAACGATAGATAGGAAGTGACGAAAGATAATAGGTCAATCGCGAATTGAAAGAGGTACCGGTATTTAAGATGAACTTTTTAAGTTCTTCAGTTTTCACATTTACCACAATTGTATAGTTTGCAAAGCCGACAACTATTACAATTTCTCTCCTTTTTTCTTGACCCTAAATTTAAAAGAGATTGTACGCATTTTCACTTCTTGGAAAAATCTTGATCCCAATCTCTGAGTGGCTGTTGTGCGATACTAGAAATTAAATGAATATTTTAAGGTGTCTTAATTATTAAGATTCATAAAATACTTGAAAATAGATTGCATGACCTGTTTAGAACAAAATAAAATTAAAAAACTGTTGGCAATAAAACAATCTGAAAGTAATACAAAAATGACTGGCAATGTTTGTTGAAATGAGAATGCAGTAAATATCCAAATACTTTGCATTATTATTCGTCCAAATACCATTATTAATATGGAAATATTATGGATGATTATAGCGCGATAATTGCATAATGGAATGTGGAGGGGTACCCTTCTTGATCATGTTTTATTATAATTCAATCTACTATGGTATTCAAAGTGTATGGTGGACTATGAAAACCGTAAATCGTTTAAGCTTTTACAGTCATTTAGATTTATAGGAGAATGATATTTATATACGCTAAAGAAGAATTATTCAAGTAATTTTTGGAAGAGCTTTTGTTTTGACTTCTAGCAATCTTCAAATTCTAATTCCGATCGGATCCAATTTAGCTTAATCACAAACACACATTAATACTAATTATCTACTTCAAAAACTGATCATATTTTATGAGCTGCTTGCTATAACGATAGATTTTTACTTACCAACGTTAGCTACTCATTTATAATAATTGGTAAAGAAAATGAAAGTAGTTTTATTATTCTTTCTAGAAAAATGCGGAGAAAATCTAATTAATCTTCGCATAATTACAATTGCGCAACATTCTGTTCCCAAAAATTATTGTTGTTTTTTAGCTCGATTTTTAACCGAAGAATAACAATCTTTCAGCAGTATTTCAGTTTCTCAGGCCTTCTTTTTATAATTTTTTTTGAAGACTGATAAGTAAAATTGGAGAAATTTTAAAACATTGCTACTGGCAACAATGATAGTGTACATAGGCAGCCAACCTTTCATTAAATTTATGACAAGATAGCCTTCCATTGATTGTGCTGAAGTAAAGCATTCAAATCCCTAGCAGGGTGACATTACATTATCGCGAGGAAAGGAATTATTATTATTCCTACGACAATATTTGAAAATGAAACGGAAGGACAAGGAAGAAGACTAAAGAAAGGGACTAATGCCATCCATTTATGAAATTATCAATACTTTGCCAATGTTACAGAAAATTCAGCATACAAATTAGTTTCAATTTTGCAAAATTAAGTTTCAGGTCACTACCAATAAAGAATGCTAATGAATTAAGCAAATTTCTTTTTTAATGAAATTGTTTTCCGTTTAAAAATCACTTGAGAATTTGTTGTGAGAAATCTAGAAATTTTGCAAGGTACACTAACGGATAGCGAAATCAGATTTTTACTTTCGTTCCGCAGGATTTATTTTATCAATTTGTCGACAGTTTATTAATTTATGGGCATTATTCTTGAACGTATGAAAATTTCGTGAGTTTATTTTATAAAATGAATAATGTTCAAATGCTAAATATCAACCCAAAAAGTTTAGTTAGGTCGCATAAAGAATAAAGGATCAGGAAAAAATAACGGACACTTTTTTTACAAAAAACTGCAAAAATACGACAGTGGTATATTGGAGATAATAAAAGTGAGAGATTGTTGTGAAGTGACAACTGTTACGAATCGTGTTTGCTCGATACGAAACACTGTGATTTATTTGTTGCAATAAATTATTATTTGCACTCAGTGGGTGTCACCGACAAATTCAAAATTTGTATCTGAGCTAATAAAGAAAGTATATTTGAAATTGCTTTGTATATCTTTTAAGATTAAGAAGTATTCCTATATTTTTTTTAAAATAAAATACCAATAATCAACTAGCACAATAAATACGCTAACTGAAATCATTTGAAAAAAGTAATTGGGATAATAAAAAAATCGGAAGTAACTGGAAAGAGCAATTGGGATAATAATAAAAAATAAAAAAATCCCAATTGTTAGAGATTGTTGGAGTTATTTTGTTTCGTGTATATGAGA
The DNA here is from genome assembly GCA_900537255.1 of Acanthocheilonema viteae. Classification (NCBI taxonomy): domain Eukaryota; kingdom Metazoa; phylum Nematoda; class Chromadorea; order Rhabditida; family Onchocercidae; genus Acanthocheilonema; species Acanthocheilonema viteae. The sequence goes on along the minus strand of UPTC01000059.1, from coordinate 70,305 downwards.
AATGAACTGTGAATTTTGTTCTCTTAAAAGGATTTGTTAGGCAGTTTCATGAGTAAAATAAAAATTGTTGTAAAAATATTACAAACTCTTGCACGAATAAATTAAATACGGAAACCGAGTGCAACTTTTATACTATAAAGAAGAGTGCCACCTAACCTAAGGAGCAGAGCGTTTATTATTTGCAATATTTGCAACTCAGAATCTTCAAAACATGCAAATAATTCTAAAATTTACTGTTATTAAAGCTTTACTGTTAATAACAGTAAATTTACTGTTATTAAAATTTACTGTTATTAAGCATTAATAAAAGTCAAAAAAAGTTCCTAAAGTTACGCCCGAAAAATCCATTAAATCTAATATATTTTTATTGATTTCCTCTCCGAAAATTTTATTTTTAAAACCGATCACTTTCTGCAAAATTTTTTAATATTAATATAGTTTCATTATGATATAATCAATCGAGTTTAGCCCATTTCTAATACATGTGGAATTTCACATATCATCAATAAAAACTCTTTCCGAATAAAATATAAATTAATCCTCACATTATATGATCAAGAAGGATCTTTAAGCAATATTTTGCAAACAATAAACAATATTATTGAGACATAATTTCATCACAATAAATTTAAAACCCATCATTCAAAGTGCTGGAGCACAAAGTCCTGTTGTAACTTTTACTATTTCGACCTGGTGATGTAATGGAGATGCAAACAGAGGTATAATTGGTTAGGAATTTATGACATAGAAAGATAAATTCGTTTGAATATTCTTGGAGAATTATTGAAATTGTATGTCAGACATAGCCACGAATATTTAGATAATTTCCGTAGACTTATTTACGATCAAGAAGGATCAGCTTTCCTCAATTTCGGTTCCATCGTGCATTATAGAACAATGGAGTGATAGATTTTTCGATCAAATGAAGTTGAGAAGTTGGCAGATTTTGCGGTCTCGAAAGTGTGTTTTTTTAAAAAATAAGCTTTCATAATTTATCTTCGTTATCGGTCAGTTTATGATTTGTAATATATGTCAAAATTTAAAAAATTAATTTTAGTGTAACATTGGAATGTTCAAGATGTTCAGGTGAAGGAAATGAAGTATCATAGAAAGTACATTAAGATCAAAAATTGTAAGGAAAAATGCGTTCTGAAACGGTGCATAATTTTCCACTGTTTATGTGTTGCGAATAGTAAAAGTTGTATAGAAGGAGAAGAGAAATAGCCCCTTTTAGAAAGCGTTCTGTGTGTTGCATTTGGCTTTTATGCTAATATCAAAAAAAAACGTTAAGCAGCAACACACTGATGGTATAATGTAATGTTATTCGATGTTGAAATTGTACAAAAAAAAAATAGAATTCATTGTCTGCCTTTTTTCCTAACTCTTTCTCTCTCTGTAATTCTAAAAACCACATGGACGAATTTTACAGATCAATGAACTGTACATTACTGCAAATTCTTGATTGACATGGTAGACAACATGTGAAGCTGCTTCATAAGTGTGTGTCGTATTTCATTTTAATTTGAATATCACATATTCAAATCTACATTTTAGGACTGAATATTGCGTTTTGGATTACGAAACTTCAGTTATTTTTTGAATGCAAGAATATATTTATAGGCACAAACCAACTTGAAAGATCACTTTGTTGAAAAAAGGCTATTCACTAATAAATCAAAATTTCCTTACCATACTCAAAATAAAAATAAATATGATTGCCCATCATTTTTCACGCCCAAAAATGCATTCTGAAACATATCACATTCTGATTTTGAAGAAAAAAGAGAAAAATAGAGCGAAGATTACTAATGTAAAGACAGAAACATGTCAAATATTCAGTAGGATTCATCTGCTTGGTAAACTGATGCACTTTTTCTGGAATAAGGATTATCTGATAAATCCTAGTGCTATTATGCATAAAATGCAAGAATGAAGCTCAAGGATTGCATTTCCTGACACACCATCAACTTAAGTTTTTTAAAATAAGGTATATCTGCATAGAAAACGAAATGATCCTTCATTAAGACATGAAAGAATTACACAAAAGGCAGGAGGAAGAAAAAAATACATAGATCACATATAGAAGTGGTTATAAATATCAAAAGTCTGAAAATGTAGCGTTATGACCTCGCACATTAGTACGACGTCATACTTCACATTTTAAAAAGTACTGACCAAGAAGTCCTATCGGAAACTTCAATGTCAATTCTTCAATGTTTTTCTATCCTTGGCTACAATATGGAAGCAAATGGAGCATAATTATACCTCTCGCATATGAAGCATACTGAATCAACAAAAATACTTCCACAAAGTTTCCTTTAAACGTACAAGTCACCTATTGACACTGGTTCTAATAGATATCCATAAATGACTCTTGAGAGAAGGTAATATGCAACCATAATTACGTGGTTAGTGCATAGCACTTCCTTCACATCCAAAGCTCAACACTCCCACAAAAAGTAAGAAAACTTTTTCAATAATTAACGTTTATGTTCAAATTCAAAACCGAAACTCATTCAAAGTAATCACTGTCGCACACTGTGAAAACGAAAATAAAACATCATAACAAGCACTGATAAAAATTTGAAATAAACCCGAGTAATAAAAGTTGGCAAATAAAAAGCAGTAACAGCTTGAAGATATTTTAAAAATTCAATGATTAAAAAGATCCTATAAAATGTGGCATTTTGTATGAATTACAAAGTAACATATGAAGATTGTTGAAACTTATGTTAACTTGTCGGTGGAGTAGGAGACTTATTCTGATCACAGATAAGAAGTTGGAGAATCTTAAGTTGCTAGCAATCTTTATTTTCCTCATATTTTTTTTCTTAGAAATTCACATCAAAGTTTAAATTCCAACATAACACAGTAAAAAAGTAACAAATATTTCACACTTCGGGACGCCGACAATACAAGTTGGAGGAAAAAGCCGTAGCACACAAAATTCTTTGTACATTCGCAAAATTATATCTATTAAGAAAATGCAAAAATGCCCTGAAAAGTCATTTATATTCTAAAATTTTAAAGTAACTATGAATAAGTTACTGTTCCGGTAATTTATTCATGATTATTGCAAAGCAAACTTCTGTGTTTCAAATACCAAAACATTTTCGTAGTTCATCAACCATCGTAATGCATTTCAAACAACAACTAAAAGTAACAATAAATGAAAGAATCAAAATATAAACAAAAATATCGCTTATTTAAATTTATGTGACAACAACTAAGAATGAATGAGATCAATGGTAGCTGGATAGTTCATTATACATCCTACAAGCAATACATGTAAGATTTAAAAAAATCAAACATATGCAGATCGGTTTTTACACTATAGCATATCCCGGCTTTTAACTAGGTTGACAATAGTAGTAAAATTTACTCCCATTTGTTTTTGATTAAGATTCTAGCTCCTTACCCAAGTGAAACGTCAGAAGACGTTGACGAGTAGTCGAGTAAACGCTGTTGTTGAGCAAATTTAATTGATGAGATAAAATGACTACTTGGTAACAGCACATGTCTCATGTTTTCCATTGATGATGAATCTACCGAAGAAACAATTCTACTGTTCGTTGGTACTCGCAGCTGTTGAGACTCTTCGTCACTGCATTCCATTTTTGGATCAATACGAACTGGACGTGTGGTTTTAATCTGAAAGTAAAAGTTGAGAAAAGTTAATCTAACTTCCTAACAATCTGATTATTGCCATCACCCTGAAACAGTAAATTTCTACACATAGAAATTATCCTGCAGATCTGAATAATGAGCGTGTTAATATCTAATGAAAGAAAATGGGAATTATGTACAGCTCTACTGAGATAAACTATTTTCAGTAACTAAGTTCTGCAGTAAGATCTATTTCAGGACACTTTGCCATCGTATTTTGATATAGAAAAAGTTCATTTGTTTGAAATTGACCATGCAAGAATCAAGTATCTACATAAAGCAACAGCAGAAGATCATTACGTACCTTTGAATAGGATGGTGGAGGACTATGATTTCTGGTACCACTAGTACGTGCACGATGTCGTTGTTTTCGCCTATTTCTAGCGGAACCTATACCACCACCGTTCTGCTGCAAATGAACCCGCATTCCAGCTGGTTTCACAACACCATATGTCGACAAACTATAAATAATCAATATTGCACTTAGATAACATATGTAATTATCACTTTATATTTTTTCAAAAAATTCAAAATTTCAATTTCCATTCTTTTCGCTATTTTAACGAAGCTAAGTCAAAATTAATAACAGTGCAAACAAGTTAAACTTCTGGACTTCAAATAAGAATGTTGAACTATAACCACCTTGCAGCAGAAGGCGGTGGTGCGAAAAATTTTTGAGAATTCGCTTTAGTCACAGCAGCACTAATTGCAGCAAACATGGAACTCCTTTCTGAAGGGTTACCATTAAGAGATCGATGATATGAAATTGCATCGGTTGAAAACTGTGAATTTGGAGAAGGCAATGCATTATACAACGATGATGACGCTCCAACAGAGTAGGTACGAAGTTGGAACTAAAAAAATGCATGAAGTTTGTTTTTGCAAAAAAAAGTTAAACCGAGTTATAGTAGAAAGAATTCCTTGATGACGTACCTCAATCTGGGTGCCATCTGGATGTGCTGGCAGCAGTACCCGCGCCTCAGCATTCATAGGCAGTGAACGTGTTACTGCTGCATGAGTTGAATTTTGTCTTAGTGGTCGTTGCATTGAAAAATGGCAGCAGCACACACTCACAATGATGCTAAGTGCCAAGAAAAACACAGCCAACGGTATGATCAATTCAAATGAAGGTGAGAGAGTTGGAGCAATTGTTACCGCTGTACCAAATTCAGCACAGAGCTAGAAATTCATAAAAGCGAAGATAATTTCTGTATTTAACAATATTTTAATGAACTAAAAATCTTTGCCTTTTAAATGTTTTCAGTAAGTTTGCTAAATTAATAAAAATTTTAACCTGTTTCTCTTCATCCTGACCAGCATAGCAGTTACCGATGCCATTACAAATTAACTCTCGGCTAATACATTCGGCTGGATGCAATGCAGCATTTGGTCCAAAGGTACAATCGAAATAAAAAAGCGGATTATTACACCGGCAGTGAGCCTCATCTGATCCGTCAGAACAATCTTCTGCTCCTAAATAAAGAATACATCAGAAATATGTGTGCCTATTACTGCTAACATTTCCGTATAGTCAGATTTCCAACAGTAGATTTGAAAAATAAATAACCGTTACAAATGAGCGCTCGGGCAATTGATGTTTTCCTGTTGTCACATGGCCACTTATCAAAATCAACATTGCCACACCAGTGAGAAGATTCATCACTACCATCGGTGCAATCATGATGTCCATCACATTTTGCCATTGCATGTACGCATTCTTGCCCATCGTCACATTTAAATTGCCAGTGTAGACACGAGGCATGTTTAAAACAAGAAGTTTCACTGAAATCATGACTTTAATTTCTGTTACATGCTATAAATACAAACAAGATGTTCCTCAGCCAAACAGAGAAACTTGACCTTGAAGCCTGTAAGCCAAATCCAAGAGGGCAGAGACATTCATGACGCTTCTTGGAATCTCGTGGTACTCGACATAAATGCGAACAATGTGATGCCGCACAAGTATGATTTAAATTTATATAAAAGTCTCCTTCGATACTGCCAACTACTGTCAATGCAAGAACACGCCTGACTGGGAAAGGTAACGCTGTGCTCCATTTCAATTCATCCAAGGAGACAGTGGGAGTATCATCCATTAATTCCAACAACAGATCATCATATCTGTAATTGCAAAAACAGGAAAACTGGTCGTCATATACCTGAAATATATAGTAACTAAATAAAGTTTAACTCTGACTGGGATTCATTCTTTGCAATAATTATCAGTTTCTTCTCATTGATTGGAACCATATCAATATCCGAAGGACGTGCTTTGATATGATGACGTACGTCCGAAAACACATGTGCATCTCGTGACCACAATCCTAAAAACAAATTGAATTATCTGCATACTACCTTTTGTTTATTTTTTTGTTCGGTTACCGACTGATCTCATCAACTAACAAAAAACATTCCTCCGTTACTCTAAAGCCTATTTTATTGCATAAAATATTAAATTTATAAGTCTAATGAGAATAACCTCCAAACAATTGTCAGTATTACTTATAACATAGCGAGACTATTTTCTTGATTTCAAAACTAACTTTTTTTTCACGGCAGATGTAATATCTAAACATGCAGAACTAACCATTTGCTGTCGTATAATACAAACGATCATTGATCTGAAAAGCATGAAGTTTCACGGCGTGTGTTAAATTTGGTGTTTCCCACTGTATGCACTGGCGACCATTCAGTGAACACCGAACAATTACGGGAATAGAACCACCATCATCAACGTAAAAAAGGAGGCTGAAATAACTCACCAGCAATGTAAGAGCTCCCAAAACTTGATGATTAAATTAAAAAGCACAAATTAAAATGATTAAAGCACTGTAAAGAGACGTACTTCAATCTAGGGAAAAGAGCAATTTGTCGAGGATAAGGAGGCCGATCAGTCACTGAAGAACGCTCTCTTCCTGACACAACAACGCCGATATATTCCAAATGATCATTGCTCTGAAGAAAAATAAATTAATTTTGTTATAACAACCAAACACTAAACATGTAAACACGTAGTACCTTTATACGCCAGACATGAATGGATGATGCATGGCTTAGCCCATGTTCTGCACATGAAACAAATAATTGTCGACCGGTTTCATCAACTGCTAAATGGAAAAGTATTGCACAGTTTGAACGTTTCGATAATGTAATTGTCTGCGTCTAAAAATAATTACTGCGAATTACGGAATAATGAAGTTTTCTAATAAAGTTTTTTCTAATAAAGTTATTTTTAACCCTTCAATAATTTTGAAAGTGCAAGGAGTGACAACAGCACATACCATGGAATGTGATAAATCTGATGACCGTTTAATAACTTTGTCATCGTTAGAATCAATCCAGTAAATCGAACGATTTGCAGAAAATAAATCAACCCCCACTGAAACTGGTGTGCCAACATTTGTCACCGACAGAACTGAATAAGGATCCTAAAATTATACTAAATCATAAAAGTCGAAAATTCGATTCTTTAAAAAACTGTAGATACTAATGCGTACATCTTTCCAGAATATGTCACCAGTAACCGCTTGTCTCAGGTTGAAACGTATGAAACGACCTCGAGTGGCAACCAACATAAAGTGTTTTGGTGCTAAAATAAAGAAGTATTTTAGGAAAATATAAATTGACGTCCTCCACTTAGAATATGAGCTCTATTTTTCTCACTATCTTTCTGTATATTAATTTTTGCAAAACAAATCTTGGAAAGTAACTTACGCAAGCACTTCCCTCCAACGTGATCAAACGTAAAGTGGTCCTCGCAAAAACATTTGGCACTTGCATTATATAAGCTTTCACCAACTGCCACACATATATCACTACAGCCACCATTATTTTGAACACAACCATTCCAACCTGAACAAAACAGGTAACCCATGAGTTATGAATATTTCAAGTCAGAGAATATATAAACCGCCTTAACAGTGAAATGTATATCTGTTCAAGCGTTATAATTTATGCTTGTATTCTACAGTTAAAAATAATTTTGAAGCCAGTTCAAACTCGTCCTTGTCGATCTTCATCAGTTCCAACTCGTCGTCATATAATGAACAGGCCCGCTCATACGTGCTAAACAAGGCCAAATTGTTAAATCAATTCGGAATTTTTTTCAAAGAACAAACAAGTCATCCACCTTTATTTATCTGTGTATGTGCAACAGCAAGATTCGTAACATGGCTGACACCACCATGTAAAACCGTTAATGTGTGGCCGCTATATAGATCAATAGTATTGCTATTCATATTGGCAATGTATATTTGTCGATTATAAACAGTTAATGCAACAGGTAATAACTGTTCACTATATAATAAACGAGCACGACTTTTCCCTGCAAATGCTTGATTTCCCACCTCGAAAAATTCATTTCCTAGAGGCACGCTTGAAACATGATGACATTAATATCAGTTCATATTAGCAATACGTTACATTAATAACAATAATGAAAATAATGACAAAGTTGTCATAGATTTAAACATGCATACAACTTGTTGTGGATAACTAGAGCGACTTATAAGGATTTATTTTCTTCACAGCAGTGTCTGTCTAAGTCCGTCGATGATGTAAAAAAGAAATTTTTGGTATCGCGAAATTATCACAATATATCACAGTTTTCTGAACTACTGAATGAACTGGCTTAACAACCCAAACTGAATCGATATAACTATATGATAGTAGATCCGCTACTGAATTAAAAATCCAAAAATGCACATCTTTATTTGGGAAAACAAAAAACATACCACTGAAGTCAGAAATAGAAACTCCACCTCCTCGTTCGTCCAGTTCTGACCACACCAACAATTCAGAATCAAAATCAATCGCAAGTGCATTAACTGTGTCTAGTTGTTGAACAATAACTTGCCCTCCTGATTGCTCGCCATGAAGAGGTATTTTCTAATCATGTAGTACTTAGTAAAATTCAAAATAAAAAGTCTAAAGATGATCTTAATTAAACCATCTTCAAAGAATATTTTCAAGGGATAATTAGCAAACAGACAAGAGCCACACTACACAACAGCAAGGACAACGCAAATTTAAAAAAAAAACATCTCAACCTTGCAAAACTGAATTTTGAGATTAAAAATGAATCTACAAAATTTAGGCCTTCCGTCAACCAAATAAAAAGATTATCAAACAAAAAATGTACTTACATTTATAGTGATTTTTTTTCGGTTGTAGTAATTAACAAAAACAAGAAATCGCTGGAGCGGATGGATAGCTAAATACCGAGGATCGATATTTTCCCACGCAATTGTACGATGACGACGTCCGTCGCCACGGACCATTTCAATTCGACGCTGCTCCATATTACACCTTAAAACGATTAAGATTACAATGAGGAAGAGACATATGGTGAAAATATGCTGCCAATATTTTATCTCTGTTCTGGATGAAACCAGAAATTCTTTGGACATTTTGAGAGCATGCCAGATTCCCATACTCTTGCGCAAGATCAGCTGTTTATCTGACACGATGAATAAAATTTTAGAAAGCAAGCATATAAACCCGACAATTGAAATTCGATTCAAAGATGGCTGATCTTTATGGAAGCTGAGGAAGGTTACAAGAAATTACTCCTGTTTCATATTAAAATCAACATATTTCTTCAAATCTCAAAGCACTGTTACTATCTAACCAATAAATATTTGAAGTGATCCAGTCCACCGCAATATAATTCACCGCATTTCCTTCATACACAGTTTCCAAACCAGAGCCATTAAAAAAAGCGCTACGAAGTAGTGAATGAATCGAACGACCACGTCCTTCTGATGACCAAAAAATTCTTTGGGAATTCTAAAAAAAGGTAGCGCTATTAACATAGTTTAACAAATGATTATGAAAACATAACATGAAAAAATTTTATGCGTGTCTCAGGGAACAAACGAAATAGATGAAATAATTGAATATAAAATAATGCAATTGTGTCGTATTCAAAATAGGGTCGTATTCGACCATCAGTCACGTCACCAGCCAATGAAACCTCACGTTGAGACAAAGTTGTATTACTTATAACAAGTTAAGAATTGGATCAGTTACCTGGTTAATATCGACGCTAACTGGAGCTGATGTCATGTCAGCAATATTAATACGGTGATTATTAGCTGGAGTTGCCTTCAAAGAAATTCTCATAATGCTATTAGCTGTGTTCACTACAGGGCTTTGCGTGTAGATCAGAAATGCAGCGGGCATAGTGCATGTTGTATTGTCTGCTTGCAACTCATAACCAACCGGACAAACACAGCCTCTTTCGCCATTTGGTCTGCAAGAAACATATCATTCGTCAGCTGTTTACAAAACAGTCCTTTAATTTGTTCAAAAGGGGTTGAACTACTATTTGGTTGAACTACTATTCAAAAGAAATAGTAGTTCAACCAAATCTGCTATAAAGATTTATCGAATATCGTCTTGTTAACAGATTTCACTGATGAATTATTTGCTAACAAATATGACAAAAATAATTCTTTCATAAAAATCTGTGATAAACCAGCATCATTTCAAAATTAAATTCGAATTCATAAGCTCACAATTTGACACAAATGTGCGAACATCCACCATTGCTTGTCTGACATGGAGAAATACCCTCTGGGATATGACTCAGACTAACCGCTCGAATACCCATCTGACCAAAAATAACAGAATCAGATACCACAGATAACTGTACATCGAAGAAAGATTCATTGTGTCGAGGTACACGAAACACTGATATCTTACGACCATACAGCGAATTGCAATATAACGAATTACCTGCAAATGAAAATCTTATCAAATTCAATAAAACATGTTTATTAAAAATGAAGATGGGATATGAAAACTTTATAACTTCGAATCCTTATCAGTTCTCCGATTAATTAAAGAGATTTCACAATTTTTTATTTAGCAGTCTTGTACATAAAACTTTAATCGTCATGCAAGTTGAAAACGGAAACCCCATGTTTCGAGAGATAAAATAATATGATACCATTGTGCTTATGGTAATGTTAAGTGAGGCTCAACAACTCCAACTCCATCACTCCTCTTCAAAACAGCTGCTAGAACTTTATCTGCACAACAAACCTAATATAGTAAGCGAATAGGGATGGTTCACATTTTCTGAGAAAACTTGAACATCCAACTTCCCGTCAAGGGCTACCGATTTAATGAATGATCGACTTCCCTCTGCCCAATATAACCGTTTATGTCTTGTATCAACTACAATTCCATTTGGCCAGGCATCTTTCTCTAACGAAACCTGAATATTTATATCGTTATGTAAATGGTTTAAAATGCCGGAAACACTAACTGCAGAAATAGAAAATTTTGAAACAGAACAAGAACATACAAGCACTCGTCTATGTGATCCATCTAGCCATGCTTTCTCAATACGACTTGTACTTTCGTGCCAGTCTGAAAAAAACATGTGGCCACCATCTGGATCCAAAGCTAAACCACGCGGCTGTTTCAATCCGTGCGATATTACTATCTGCCGTCCTTTGTTAGATAAGCTTTGCATCTAAAAGCGGGAGAAATGTTTTACGCAATTTCAGACACAACCTGGGTAAATTTTTTTAATGCAGTCTTAAACATAACAAAATGCATAAATCAACAAAAGAGACCTATGAACTTCACAAAACGAAGGTAACAAAAATCAGATGCTGTCGAAATATGGTAAATAACTTCAAATAGATAGAGCACAGACTGCTCATAGCAGTCGTATAAATGACCGATGGCTTAACTAACAGGGAAGTGAGCAACAGATATTTAAGCTTCTTCTAACTGCTACATAAGACTTTCCAAGTAGCAAATAGACAATCACTATAAAACAAGCGTTCACTTCCCTGTCAATGTTCACTTCACTATAAAACAAGTGCATCAAGAACCTTGATTTGTGCAACGTTACTATCTAACCAATATAGATTACGATTCAACCAATCAACAGCCAGAGCCTCGGAAACTATTTTATGGGAGTCTTCAACAAAAACCTGGAAACAAGAAATGTCAACGTTTTTCAGCAGTTATCGAAAACCAGAATAAACATTATTCAAAATATATTTGTTCAGGTTAATTTCATAAGCTAAAACTATTTCAACAAACTTAATAAGGAAATAACCTCCATTCCTGTGCCATCTGGATTACACCGACGAATAACACCCCTGTCTCCGTCAATCATGAATAACTTTTTCTCGATTGGGTCAAAATCGATATGCACAACTTTAGTGTCACGTATCTCGGATGCCGCATTTGGAAGTGGTAGAGGAGTATGATGTGCTGTATCTAACGAGATAAAAATTAAGCCTGATGTCGTCGCCACATATAGCAAACGTTCTATCCCTTAAATTTCGAGAACAATGCAAACTAAAATTAGCAATTCGGAATATTTTCCAATATAATTTACATCAACTTTACAAAATACTATAAACCATACAAAAACCTGAAAAAGAATGAACAAAACTACATCATCTCATCAATCTCTTAAAAAAGTCAGTTTTTTGAGTTGCCCTAATGTTAGGTAGAAATGCGGCCCAGATCATAATGTAACGATTTCATCTATTAAGATTTTGCAGAATTATTCCGGAATTTATCACTCACAAATGAATATTACTATCATGAAGTGGTTTGATAAGCTACAGAAATAAATAATAATGAAAATTATCAGTCACCATTAGGTGAACAAGTTAAGCGATCTTGAAGAAGACGCACTCCCACCGGGCACAGGCAAGATCGCCATGGTGCACCAGGAATCAGCACGCAGATATGTGAACAGCCACCGTTTTTTGACTCACAAGGATTTAACGACTGTCCTAAAAATAAAGAAACATTTCTGATAAAATAATCTTGAGTTGATACTTTTGGATACACATCATCAACAACATCGAGGGCTTCAAATAAATCAGTCTTACGCCAGATGTAAGCACTCAACCAATCTAGAAGGCAAAGTAGAAACCTACTTAATGGCTGAACCTGTTTATCGGATACAACCAGAGCTTCAACACCACTTGAATTAATCACTTCACGAGTTGTACGATCGCAATTGACTTTCTCACATACCGTTATGCCGGAATTCTGATTTGTCACTGATGTCCATATCAAGTAATCCTTAATTATCTTTTTATTAAAGCGGAGACACAGAAAAAGCTAGAATTTTTCAGCTCCAAAAGATTGGCACAAAAGATATTCAATTACAAAAATGTTATACAGTTTATGTATGACATGATTTCACAACCAAAGATTTTTACACAAGATTAAAACGATTTTCGAACCAACTACCTACACCGAAAACATCAAGGTAGAAGGCATTGACTTTACTAGCAAGTGCTCGGCACGATTCACGATCATACAATGAACAGCTCCAGATTTGCGAATCATCCAGTGATGTCCGAGTACGAACATAGTACAACATTCGACTCGCCTTAAAAACATATGAATTTAAAAGGAAGAACAACTAAAATCGATGAGCTATCTTTATCTCTAGCTGCAAGCATTTCTATAATTGAATAACACTTCGACAATTTCATCCCTCAGTCAGGTGACCTGTATTGAATATGATCAATATTTTTCCCTCTGATATAAGATGGCATTACTATCAATAGATGTGTTGAAATGAATGATCAAACAAAAACTACGTCAGAAAATCAGAAAATTTTCTAAAAAGATCAGAATACAGTAACTAATTGTCCTTACATATATAAAACACTTTTTGTAAAAATTTATAATCTAATATTTTGAAAAGTGGATTCACCTGCTCAAGCGTAAGAGCAGATGTAGCAACTACGTCAGTGGTATCATCTTTGAAACAATGAGGATCGTGATGTCGACCATCCATCCATGCTCGCTCAATACGTTTATGCACACGATTCAACCAGTACATATAGCTGTCAAAAAAGTTGGACATGCAGAACTCAGAGTTTTAACATTGAAATCCACTTTAATTTTAAAACACAGCAAACAGATTCAGCAGGAATTCAAGCGAGCAGCGAGTACTTGATATGCGGTATCTCTTGAAATAAATGTTATTTTTTAATAGGTTGCACATTAATAAAAAAATATTACCCATCAACTGGGTCAAGCACAAGAGAATGAAGAGCATCAACTCGAGAATTCTGATTTTCAAAACTGGAATACAATGCAATAGCACAACTAATCTGACCATCCAAAGGGCATACTTCAATGCGCCCAGCATTATGTATACTAGCTGTTTCAACACCAACGTATCTTAAAAATGTTTCCATAGAAAAAAATCTTGCTTTCACTGCTTGAACTATAGGTTTTTTAATATAAGTACAATCTTAGCAATGCACTTTAATCATATCAACTTTTACAACCTTCCTTTTCCCGATTGTGACTACTTTTGAGAGTGCCTTAGTTCTATACTTCGTGTGAAAAAAAATTTGCAATAACCTGTAAAAGTATACTTAAGAGATTATTTTTTATCAAGTCCATGACTTTTCATCTTCTAAAACTTTTTTTGGATGTTGAACAAACATGCCGAAGCAAAAGCATCAATTTAGATTCATGATCACCTAAAAACTAACAAACACAACATGCAAAAATTTTGATTATCTTGTAGAAATCAACACTTTACAAGTAGTCACCCGCAAGACGAGATTTTTGAAAGGAAGAAAATCAAATTTAAAGGAGGCCATCCAACATAATGCCTTACATTATGGAAGAGATATTTTAAGTTCAAAACACAGCTAGCTGAATATTTTTCAAATATTTCTTTTCTAATATAATTTGCTTATGTGAAAAATGCCATTATCAATGTAAAACATGCAGGCTACTTTTTCCGCTTCAAGTTACATCGAATATAAGAAAAGTTTAGAAAAATGCATACAGTATTCCAGTTATCCAGTCGACAGCAAGTGAAGTGACTGTTTCTTCGGCAACACCGCTACTGCGATATATGTATGATGGAACTGTGTTATTATCATCCAAAGCAATCAAGCGAATATTACCGCTAGATGAGCGCAGCCAGCTTTCCATATAGGCCAAGATATTCTGTATTAAGGATTACTTATAGTTAAAGTCGATATTGGTTTCTAATAAGTGCGCTTTAAATATTTTCAAAATATATTTCTCATTATAAAAACTAGTGAAGTCATATAATCTACTCAAGTTAGTAAGTACTGGGCAGTAAAATACTTTCCTTTTTTTTGCACTATTCTAACTAATAAAAAGAGAAATTCTCGTCGAATATACATCACAGATCATTAAAATATTGGATGAAGTATAACACCTCAAACTTTCTCGTCATCAACTAGTAATCGAAACTAAACAGAAAATAACATCACATACTTGATTAACTAATAAAAAGACCAATGACAGATTTAGGCATTACCGCTGCCGATGAATAGAACTACACAAATTCTATCCTCCCTCCAGCTAACTTTTTAATATATAATAAATTTCGAACTCTGCCAACATCCAATGCGATGAGGACAGGAAATGATTCATCAATACCAGAAACGATTTCTATTGATGACGTGATTGTAGTTTTATCGACGTCTAGTGTTAACTGTGTGATCGTTTTCCGCTGTCGAGCTAATACTGTGATTTTTGTTAGCACTGCTAAAAAAAAGTATAAAAATAGCTGCCTGATATATTCATATTTCTGATACCTCTGACAAATAAGCACTTTGCTTTTAGTGCGACAAAATCATGCTTTGCTCCTCCGAGCATTAAAATTTGGTTTCTTCTCACGCAATAAGATATAGGAAAAAAGGGATTCAAACATGCAACGAACGGTTGCACTTTCCATTTGGCCTTCACGATATATTTAAAATAAGTTAAATCCATGGAACCTTTCAAAAGGAGTAACAAATAACCTCGTTCGATAAGAGCATAATACAGAGCGATAGCAAAGAGATTTGCTTTCATGTCATTTCATCGGTTATGAAATTCACTGTGTTGAGCTATTAAAGCTGGGAACTGAAAAGTAGTATTGAGCTATAAAAATTGGAAACTGAAAAATGCAAGAGAAGAGAAAGCAGATATCACCAAGCGAATATAACTTGCAATTGAAGTCATTTTTAAAAGGGCTATGTAAAGCTTTGGCGCAGATTCATTCCAGAGTTGAAAGAGCAACTATGCTGACCTGATAGCCACAATCAGACAAAGCTGGATATGTCAAGCTACCACGTATACAAAAGCTAATACCCTCCTCCCACACTTTAGTCATCATCGTCTTCCCGCAGGAGAATTATATGTTTGCATACCATCACCAACATCTTCTACTTAGAGGTGGCACAATTTTTGGTTACAAAATTGAAGGCAATAGCTGTTACTCCATTGGGTCAAGCAGGTTAACAATCTGAACTGAGTTATTTTAATCACAAATTCCATCCTTATCACTTTCTAGAAGGAAATTAATGGATTTGCAAGTAATTTAAAACAATTATGTTTTCATTGTACGATGATCTTTTACATAATTCATTTCGCTATTGAGTGTTTCTCAGATACCGAAATAATTCTCCTCTCTTCCCAGGAATTTCAGTAAAAGATAAAAAGTCTTCTTCAAACTTGTTTAGACTGTTTTATTTTTTGTTTTTTTTGTTGTTCCACCAGAATTTTGGTCTGCAAGAGAGTAAATGTTTGATGGATAAAACAGTGTACACGACTGTAATTCTTATTTATCGCTGGACTGAATCTTTCGGATAACAATAAAGCTGCAGTAGAAACCAATAGCTGACAATAGCAGTAACACTGTTTTGACATAAATTGCTTGGAACAAAACATGCACTGTGAAAGATCGATATTATTTAAAAAATCTTTTTTAAAAAATCACTAAAATCAAAACTTCTGCAAGACTATTTAATTTTTTTGCAAACAACATTTCATTTGGAAATTTTTGGAAAATTTATTCAACCCAAATTACTTTTTCACACCAAACAGATGCATGGATTCTTTTCGAAAAATTTATATGTTCTTAAAAAACGATAACTTCATAAATTTGCTAGCATACATATATCATTCATTAAATAGAAGAACTAATTATAGCTGTGCTGCGAAACAAATTTCTTTAGAATAATAGTATGTTTTTGTGATTAAACACTTTTCAAGTATTCAAAAAAAACTAAAAATTAATATTTATTTTTACCCATCTTCTGGGCATATCTACATTTGCTTGGGTTCGGAGAATCTTCTACCTTTGCAGCTTATGTATCAAGAAGATCGAACACTTCTGTTGCGTTAGTTTCGCTACCTGCAAATATTTTACAACTACAGCGTTTTAATTATACGGTAAATGAAGATGTCCGTCCCTCCAATAGGTTCGAATAGATTTTTAAAAATGACGAATAAAGAAAAACTGCGACGATTTGAAGTATGACTGAATATTGTGATAAAACATGGTTTCGGAAGCTGAAAAGGCATAATATGTCTGTAAGTAGATAACATGATAAGAATGTTGAAGGAGATGGTTAATATCGTAACCTGTGCAGAACAGAGATGAACTACAGTAAACGGCAGAAACTGCCTGTCTCGATCATTTTGAAAGTGATTAAATAGGAATACGATAAAAAATCGAACTTGGAATAACAAAAAACGTTCATTTGGTTATAATAAGTGAGATTCTTGCATAATTAATGTAAAATCCTTATCGTAAAATAGCAAATTAGAACTGTCAAAAGTAATCAGACGTATAGCACATTCATTAGTTTTATTGTTATTCGAACTACCTTTACTGATATTTTAAACAGTCCCTATCAAAGATTATGTTCCTTTGTGTCACTCAGTTATATGGTGGAATCATTAATAGCAATATAAACATCATTCACTTCTTTATCATCTAGTCCTCTTTCATACTATATGGCCTAAATCCCTTATAATCAAAATATCCAAACAAAATTTGTTCAATGGTATTTTTAAAAATCACACCTGTTCTATCTAAAGATGCTAAAAAGTAAAAAATACAGATGAAATTTGTAAACAGTACAAGAGGATATCATTTCTAATACGATCAAATTGCAGATAGGTAAAACAGTAGAAAAACTGATGAGCTGAAGTAGATGAAGGAAAATGTGATTAGGAAAATGTGATTAAACATACAAATATAGAGAACTTACCGAGTTCTTCTAGTACATCGTTTTTTGGGTGCTCTTTTTCACACGTTTTGCCAACACAATCAGTGACTTTTGGATCCGTATCTGATTTTCCCTTTCGTTCTTTCTCCATTTTAAGATCTGAATATAAATGACTCATTTCCTCCAAATAAATTTTAAGCTAACATTAATAATGATGAATAATATCCATACAGATTTTTATGGTTTCGAGTCTCTTTTCAGCTTCTATGATAGTTTCCATCACGACCACACTGCCTACTAAAAGTTTCAAGTGCTCTGAGAAGATATGAACTGGCCAGTATTTTACAGCTAAACTTGCACTTCTGCATGCTTCTTCTTTGAGGTTTCTAAATTGCAAACAATTTTGGTATTTATTAATTATGAACAATTTAAAAAATGAAACGTATAAATAACATTAAAATTATAATCCATATTTCTTAATATCTATGAATTTGATGTTCATATTTAGGCTTATAAATATTTAGCGCTTCTTTAGAGTCATACAGCAGTAAAAGAATTACTGCTAACCATTTCTAGAGAAGTTAGAAAGGTACTGAAACATTAAAGTAAAAAGTAAATGGAAGTGATAGTGTCAAATATATGAACCAGTTCCAGTATTCCAATATTGAAAATGAAAATAACTGAAAATGAGTTAAAAACTGGATGAAAAAATAGGGGAAGTTAATAACTGTAAAATACGTAGTGATATGAATCAGCTATATTTATTTGGGACAAATATGTAATAAATTTAATTAGAATAAAAGAGACTGTAAGAAAAAGTTAATATGGATAAGCGAAATGCCGGTTCAGGTTTATAAGTCTCAAAAATAACGGAGGAAAAGACAAGTATGAGAAAATGCTGAAATGAAGATCGAAGAGTAAATTGAAAAAAGAAATCATTGTCAGTAATAGAAAAATCAACAAGTTATGGCTGACATATGAGATTTAAAAAAAAGATTAAAAAAAAGCAGATAGATGGAATAATTAATACTGGCATGATAAGAACAGTCATTAAACACTAATTAAAAAAGACCGTCAACTGATAACAAATATCAGCTTTTTCTTAAGAAAACTTTAGTAAACATATAAGTAGTTACAAAACTCGTATAAATCGATGAATATCGTTATATCCCGGGGTAGATACGGCATTAAAAACTTTAGGATTATATCTTGGGTAACGCGAAAAAAGTCATAGTAATTCACATTCCCATGCTACCAGATACCGAACTGGAGAAAAATGGCAGGAAAGATCGGAAATACCGAGATTTAAAATACGAAATCCAGTGGATTTGAGCAAAAAAAGTGAAGTTGTGCTAACAATGGTAGAAACAACTAATACAATGGCGAGCCTGTGGAGGTAATTAGGATAGATTAATAATACAACAACAGCAGAAGATGACCCGCAGATACTAAGAAAATATTTTATTAGCTTAGTTTTTCAAGTGCTAAAAAATATCAGTAATGATGAATTCAAACACGCAAGTTGAAAAATACTAACAAATGTTCGTATAAAGTAGCAGTGTCTAAATATAAACGAAAATTTTCGGGGTCATACTCAAGTCGTTCTTCGGCTATAATTATGCGCTTTTGAACATCTTCTACATCGATTTTTCCTTTTAGAGAATATTTATTATTGCTGAAAAGTCTTTGTATAATTTGCTTCATCGTTCAAAACATAAGCTATTACTTACTTCGAAATAAGTCAAAAAGTTTAAAAAAACAGACGGAAAACTTACATAAGAAAAGATATAACAGAACCAGGGTATAGTAAATCTTTCTGCAATTCTAGGCCACATTTTATTGCTGCATCAGTTTCGTGGTTAATAAAATGAGCCTAGAAATATTATGTTTATAATGAGGATAAGAATAACAAATGCAAGTTTTAGAAGGCTATATGGAGTTACAAAAATATTGTCAGGCCATGTAGTTTACGAGGAAATGAATTAGTTAATCATTAAAAGAACTTAAAAGTCGATACTTACAGAAAAAAGGCACCACAAAGCAAAAGAGCGGTGCTCAGATTTGAATTGGTGCTGAATACCTTCAATGCTCTTTGTAAGTGTAGCCAATGCGCACTTGCAATGTCTGCCCAAATTATCAGCTTGTGCTATCTCCATCACCGTATATTCTCTTAGCATACTAAACATGAATATACTTGACTTCAAATTAACAAGACACTAATTTCACCTCAATCACCAAGCACTACTCTCACATCACATTTAATTAATCTCTTTTTCATTACTATATGATGCATTTCATCCGGAGGAGTTAGAAGATGGATAGAATACGATGGAAAGTAATGCACAAACCTGTGCGGAAGATACGAGAAGCTATGCAAATATTCTCAATCCAGTGATTTAAAAGATATCTGACACAACCAATGGTTAAAGCCTGTTGAACTAACCGAGCATACAAAAACTTCTTGTCGGCTTTAATAGCTCGATCACATGAATTTTCTATAATCTCCAACTTCGTCAAATTCCATTTATTCAGCGTCAATCGGTTTGCTGGCGAGCCACACAAAATTTTTAAGCTTAAGACTGTTGTGAGCGCTATCTGTGTATAAAAGCGTGCTTGTTCTTGGGGTGTAAACATTGATAAGTCGAGATCCCTTTAAAAAAATATTATACTGTTTTATTATGTTAGTGTCAGATAACAGCTTAAAACTTCTCATTGCATATCATCTACTTCACTTACTGAAAAGGTGCTTGTGACACAGCACGCGATAAGCTCATGTACCGCATAAAAATTTGCTTTCGTCGGGGAAGCGGCACTCTGTGCTGGTCAACACGCCAAAGATCTACGAAAGTGTCCAAGTAATAATCGACCTGAAATTTATGCTGATTTATGCTACCAGTCCTTATTTTCAAGATTTTTGCTCACCTATGAATGAGAAACTTATCAGAAAAGCTACCAGATAATTAATTCAGCAATCACAATATACATTTTTGAATTTTTTAAGATGACGTATTTGGGATGCCTTTACCTCATTGTTATTCAGTTGTGAATAAATTAAGGCGAGCAGTAGAAATGCTTCACATCTATAAATTCCTTGACGTTGTGCATATGCATGAAGTAATGTGTTAACAGCCATACTGTGGTATCCTCGAGCAATTTGCTTCAGAGCATCTTTATAAGCACTGCAATGGTATAAGTACAAAGGAGAAAGGCACAGTAATCCAAATGACCTTATTTGAATTTGATTAAAGTATTATATCATATAGAAATCTCTTGTTAATTATTATATATGTATATAAGGAAAAAAGAGAAAGAGAGGCAGCAGAAATTTTTGTTAAATATGCAATTTGTAAAATTTTTTTAGTTGCAAACATAATTAGGATAGAATTTGTATAAATATCAAACTGAGCTATACGTAAGTAAGTATAAGTAAAATACGTTTCCGACAGGAAATTATTTTGAAAGTGTTTGATATGGAGAAGACAACATCCTGCTATAGTTTGCCAAGAATAGGTAGCAGAAAATCAGCTTAGTGATATAAATGAGGAGTGCCATTCCAAAAGACTATGTAAAGACTTGTTGTCACGTTACAGCCGGAGAACTGTTAAATGGATTGTCATTTCCAATGATCATTTCGTCTTAAATATCTTCCGACTGGACACCTTATTGCAGTCATTGAAATATGCTTTGAAATTAGACAAAATAAAATTGCAACCTTTCAACAAGTGTGGATTTATTCTGCGGATTTTTGTCTTCTTCACGAATAAATAACAAATCTTGGAGCAATACATCGTCACATGGACATAAAGCCCATAAATTAATCCAATCCGAGGTTAGGAAAGGTTTCTTGACCATCATCTAAATTATAATTTCAGTACAGTGAATCATTCCGAGACTCTGTTGTAATGCAAACTATTCATTGCAAGGTGAACTAATACCACGAGCGGTGAAACTATCTCGGTAAATTTGATAGTGAGAAGAGAAGCGGTATGCTAATGAGATTACGTTTACTACGTCGAATGAGAGAGCGTTAAGCTATTACTAATAAGCAATTAATGCATATATGTATTAAATGTTCACTTGTTACTAGTAAATCCCTACCTGTTCAATTTCCAGTTTTTCCCTTTATC
Source organism: Acanthocheilonema viteae (assembly GCA_900537255.1). NCBI lineage: Eukaryota > Metazoa > Nematoda > Chromadorea > Rhabditida > Onchocercidae > Acanthocheilonema > Acanthocheilonema viteae. The sequence goes on along the minus strand of UPTC01000059.1, from coordinate 48,521 downwards.
ACTTTTATGGATAAGAATGATTAGATAGCTAGCTATCCTTAGTATTTCAAAGTTTTTTGAATGCTAACTTATGAAAGTCTTATCTGTGAAAACAGCTCTCTTATTCTGCTGGCAAGAAGTAACAGTAGCGGTCTGAAACGCACGCATTGAACGCCCGGCATTTCCACAATTCTTAATATTCTAAAATTTCCCGTAACAACCGTAATTTGATATGTTGTATTTAAAAGTGATTTACTTTGTTCTTTTCTAATGACCATGCCATCTCCTCTGCTTCATTAAAACAACTGCTGATCTCGTTCATTTCCTCCTCTGTCAATATTAAATCGTATTCGTCCATTAATATCGTAAATACCACAAAATCTAATAATGCTATTAGATATTGAAATCGAATTTTTAATTCAGTAATTTCTTAATATTTCGGCACCATTCTGTATAATAAGTGGAATGAAATTGGAATGATAGACATTACAGCACTGGTAGCTTTATCCCGCAACTTTCAAGAAGTCCGAGAGATTGTCATATATTGGCCAAAGATGGAATGAAATATTAACAGATTTCCTGGACGAATGGCACTTGATTCGTTTCTAATTAAAATCAAGGCTGCTATGAGGCAATAAATGACTTCATATGACAAGAGATGAGAAATAAGAAAAAAAAAGTAAACTGACCTTTATAAGCTGATATATGATTTTGATATTCATCGCGCAGAAGTGTTGCTCGCCTTTTGTACCAAAAAGGATGACAGAGATCTTTTTCAATCAATTTGTTGTAGCATTCAATACATTTATTAAGAAAAACCTAAAAAAGTGCAATGAATTAGAAAGTGGTTATTCGGACGAAATATTAATTTATCAGTTGTATACTAAACAATAATACTTGACTAATTTTATCTTTAAAAAAATAAATTAAATTTAAACTTCATGTCAATCTTTCGCCAACTAAAATTTCAGCTTTACGATAATGATAATAAAAAAAGACCAGTGTGATTTTAATCATTTTTTGCATAAAAATTCTCAAAAACAGACCTGTTGTTTTTCCTTTCTATAGAGTGCCCAGAAACAAAGACAGCATTTATCCTGGAACACCCGTAACATTTTCGTATCTCTTCCAAATTCATCATCGATATTCCCGTGTTCGCTTATTATTTTCATCGCACACAAGAAATTAGCATAAGCACCACGATAATCTTGTTCCAGAAATTTTTGATCACCTTTACAATGGTAATCAGTTGTTAATGTACTATGATTCTCCAATTTTTGATCTAAAATATTTGAATATATTTATTATTTTTACCAAAAATCGTTTGTATTTCAGTTCAGATTCCTACGTTCAATGTAATACAATTTAGCATTCACGTACGTTCAGATTTTTTTCCAAAATTAAAAAAAACATTTTTAACATTGCAAAATTGAATGGATTAATCTGTTACTTTGAAAGATTGTGTTCCCACTACTACAGTTTCAAATTAATTTTAGCGAATAAAAAAAGGCAAAATATTTCAGTGAAATTTGAAAGATCAGCTTGTGACGTTGCGTTAGAGATATTCTTCACCTCATCACAAATTAGATGTCTTAATGCGTTCTTTTTATTGAGTATTTTTGATTTCTAATAAATGATGAAACATGACTTCATCTTATCTGTGCTATTTTTATATGCTAAAGTAGTAAAAAAACTTTTACCATTTTATTGAATTGACACTATAAAATCTGTTCATCTAATCTTTCGAATAGCTTGAACGGTTAACTTCTTGGTTAAAATTATGAATCTGAGTCATGTAGATCTATCCACCAACAAATAATGTGATCATTCACGAAATATTATCAGATACATGACAAAGAGCAGTAAACACTAACTTATGATAATGCATCTCTTGTTAATAACAAGTGTTTCAATCTGCTACTATAAAAGTGTTAATAACGTTACAGAATAAATGTCATCTTACGTTCGGTGGATGCTCCATTATAGTTTTCTTCTGGCGTTCGGCTAATATTTTCGGTTTTCGAGTTACGCCATATTATGATAGGGTCACTTAAAGGCCGCATCTCCTCAACTGTTGATAAGAGGTCGTTACTGGGGGGGATCTCTTGTATTTCTGATATCATCTGCGTAACGGCATTTTTGTTTTTAAACTTTTTGACTTTTTTGTGATGTTTCTTGCCTTTCTTACCCATATTGCCAAATCTATAACAATGATTAGAACTCGTCGACCTTTGCGGTACCTTTTTTTACCTTAAACTATTTTTCATTTATTAAAACAAATCGGACCGATGAGCACTTTAACAGATGAAAACAGTTTAAAATCCATGGATTCAATACACCAGATATTGATACACGAACTTCTTTCATGCTTTTTAACACCTATTTTTAAATATAAATCTTATCGTTCCTACTGCCCTCAAATTTATATATTGAAGACGCCTACTACTCTTGAACTCATATTCTTTACAATCTTAATCTAATTTACTTCCTAAAAACAAACATTCGAAAATTTTACTTCTAGCTCAAACATTGAGTAAAGAAATGGGAAAAAAACTAACGCTATTTCAAACAAACAATTGCAAAAGACTTAATTAACAACATTGAAATAATATAAAGTTCCATACATAACGATCTGAATTCGGGACACTCCGTACAACCAACAACCTAATCGGTTAGTGGGGACAATGTACAAAACGGATCTACTCGAAGATCGGGTGAAGCAGAGTATACAGAGAGCTGTTTATACTGCAATGATATTACAGATCACCCTGCATTTTTAAGTAGGGAAATCATATGCAAATTTCCTGGTAAGTCATATGCAAATTTGTTGTAAATTATATGCAAAAATTTTGTAATGTCAGTCAACAATAGAATAAGTGAAGATTTTATTGGAATATTTCCATTCTTTACAGTGAAAAACTTTCGAGATGGAATGGAAAAACATAAATTTATTAAATATATCAGGAAAGAAATTTCGTGTGCGAAATGTGGATATTTGCAACGAAAATGCGCGAATCGTTTATACTGTAATATAGTAAGAGAAGTCATGCACGTGTTGCGACAACGATAAGGCAATGCAAATTCCAATAAGCTAAAATGTTTCTTATTATGACTACAAATAGTTATAAGTTAGTCGTAAATTTTCACCTTCATTTAATCATTATTGGTTTCTAACTATATTTTACTATTCCATCAGTAGGTAGAGCTAGAACAGAAAAGGAGGATTTAGGGATACAAATAGAAGTGACGTCTTTTATCTGTCTGAAGCTTAGTTATTTTAAATGAAATAAAATAAACCATACCTGAAATGCTGCAAATGATAAACCAACCGAGACAAATATGATTGTCTGGACAGTTAACCAGTCCAATAGCTTTTCATGACAACCCTAAAATTCACAAAAAATACAAGCGCATTGCCTTGGGTGTTAATGAACATATACTTCATTTCTAATACTGTATTTCAAGGTAATTTTATAAATTTGACGCATATTTCTGCGACCTAATTTAAAATTTCCTGGAAAAGTGAGGGATGTTTTTTGAATAATCCTTAATCAAATCCCTATATCCTTAAATTATCTAAATTTCTTTCCGTCCATGCAATATTTGATGTGCGCATAAATGCAATTGTCAATTTTTAGCAAGAAATTCCACGCTCTCAAAACTCTTGCTCTTGTACACCTATTAGTGAGATAAATGATGTGTGAAAATATGAAAATTGTTTAAAAAATGAAATAAATGAACAAAGAAGTGTATAAGAGAATGCAATCCATTAAGCAGTTTCCCTTGAATGAAAGGAAATATGAAAACAAGATTATTCACAAACTGACTGCAAAATCGAGAAGCAGCGGTTAGACGAACGATGAAACATAAAGGGATAAATGGCCTAATGCTTAGGTAATTTCCCATTACCTGAAAGTCCTGACTCAATCACGGCACCATCAGAAATTGAGTGGGAGATTAATGAGTAAATTAATGGATATAAATGTCTCCATTCATACCCACAAATACAGCACCAAACTGTCAACTGTTAACGATTGCTCTTTGGACAGCATGCACCACTAACCAATAGTGACATTCTTAAATCAAAAATTTTGCTAAGTCAAAACTTTTCTCCATCCTTCCCATTTCCTGTGTGTGGTTTGTAACAAGACCTTCATGAGAAGGAATCAAGTTTGCTAACAAATGTGCGCCTAATATATGCAATATTCTCTCCTTATCATTTGCTTGATGCTCCTTTATGTTCATAGTTCTTAATAACTTCTTCAATCGATCTTCAACAGTTATTTTTTCTGCAATCGACGCAAAAATATTCCAGGTTTTAGATTCTGTTGGGGAGAGATGAAATAGAATATCGCTCCACTTTATCAAGCATCTCCAATAATGCAACGAACAAATTTAAGCGGTCAACATCTGCAAGACTTGTTTTATGACATCTTCCTACTTCCTGTACATTAGCGTCATCTGTGTTGATCACTTAGCATTGTTGAAATTTATTGTACCATATTCAACTAAGACAAATCTACCACTTGTCGCCTAATCATCAGCATATCCCAACATTTTGCATCTTTTAAACAAATTCCAAGTTTTGCGTATTTCATCTTTCTTGTATTAACATTCGCACAGTACCTTTTTATACAATCTTGAACAGCATGCGTTTTTTGATTCTGTGCAGAGCGGTGGATGTCCGGTTTTTCAGAGTATCCCTTCACTCTACATTTCTCGTTGAGAGCTGTGGATATGGTCAGTTTTTTCACGAGAAACTTTCCTCTACCAGAGAACGGAGAGCCAATGTATTCAGCGCCAAAATGCTAATGACTATTTCAAATCTTTCCATTGTCGTTGTCCCCACTCACTTCCTTCACCACCATTCTTTTAAATGCAATCCTTTTCTTCTCAAGCGTTTGCTTCATCGCAATTAATCCTGATTAATTATCGTGCTGTAATTGTCATTCCAGATTTCGGATTAAAGTTACCCTACTGTTCTACTAAATAACTCTTTTCTCGATTCTCCAACTGAACTTTTTTTTACACTGAACACTAAACTTTTTTAATCACGAAATTATGAAAATGGCTCTGCTCATCTTCAAGTTTATGACTCTGCTAATGTGGTTCGCTGTATTATCAATATATTTAAATAAGTCTAATATAGGTTCTAATTATTTCCAGCATCGTTTGATAATATTGATCATACTGAAACATCATTTATCACTAATTCTAATTCATTATTGAGATTAATACCCAGAAAACTGCAAAAAACACGTTTTTCCGCTTGAAAACTATTGTAATGTACTTTTGATATATTCTAATGATCGTTATGCTACGACACATTATTGAATAATTTTGAAGCAAAAACAAGTTTTTAGCTGGAGAATTATGAGGCTTTAAAAATTAGAAATTTAATTTTTCTGATAATAAAATTGTAATATTTTAGGATGTACTCTGTCGTTGTAGATGACTATAATCTTTTTTTAACTAAAATAAAATGTGAAAAAAGATACAAGCACCATACCTGAACATTTACAGAACTATTGAAAGCAGAATTGTAGTAGTTATATGAGGTGCACATTGGATCAATTGGTTTTATGAACCAGGTTCGTGCTTCTTGCATTTGTTTGCAGCATGACTGTGGTACAAATGATATGGTACCACGCTCTGTATTAGTTTTGTACCAAAATGAATCATAATAATTATGGGGACCGGTGGCACCACAACACTGTTGCTGGAAGAACATGCCATTTATAAATGTATCAATAAACACACATAGAAAGGCGTGTTTGAAATTTGAGTCAGTTAATCTACAATGAAATTATTTACATAACTTCTTAGAATAAACCATTTTCCTAGAAATTCATTATTTACAATTTTGCCTAAAACATTTTTTAGTCACACCTTTCGGTAGGAACAAATCACGGCAAGCTCCTACTTTGCAAAGAATAGCATGAAAGTTATGGATTAAAATATCAGAAACAACCACATGACACATTAGTGTAATGATATGACAACAAAAAAATGGAAGGAAACATTCCACTCCGAAAAATTCATCAGCTAATGGACGAAGACGAAAGAAGAAATTCGTTAATTAAACAACAGAAATTTGCTGAATGTAATTATGATATGATTTGTGGTAACAAATAGTAGCAAAATCAAAAGCACATGATAGTGCATACAAGTATACACGTAGACCGTTAATTTCTCATGTCCTTTACTTTTCAGCATTGCCGTAAATACCATGCAGTCGCAAAACGATCTTATAATTTTGAACTACAGGAAGATAAAGTGTAAAGTGTACTCCATAAGATATAAAGGCACGAATGAATATCAAGAAAATGAAAGAGTAGAAGAAACTCAAATAAAAATATTGACTACTATTTTGCTTAATTTTAAGTTTCAATTCTACTTGATGATTTGCAAAATTTGAGGTTTTATGCAGTAAATAATTTTAATGGTTTGCGAAACCGATCAAGAAGATTTCTAACAAAGCGAAGTTTATCAAAAAAGCTTGAATTTTAGGATGTGTTACGCCTGCCCCAATTCCAATTTAAGTTGAAACATTGAATTCCTTGAGATATTTCAATAATTCCGACAAACGTCAGAAATTTCACTCATAGCATTTACTACCAGTATTAGGATACCGTTTGATGCCTCCATAATTTATTAGCTTGAAACTGTTGACAGCGTGATGAACTTCTGGCAACTGGATTCATCGGTGTTGCACCAGTCAATTGCACACAGCATGTATTTGGCACTACATCAAAATTGAATTGTGATTGCTGCTGAAGTAATTCAGCACTTCTCCAGTAGGATGTGCGCCAGCGACTACTACTCCACTCCCTATAATCCACTGAACCACAACACTGCTCCTAAAAATTACTGTAAATTAAAAAGCTTGAGATATTCATATATCATCTCAATATCACTATCACTATCAATATTCAATATTCACTGCTGTTGAAATTTTAATAAAGAAAATATAACTAACGTTAAACTGTAGTCTATCAATAAGCGACGTTATTTTGACATTATATTCGATACTTGAATTAATACCATAACTTTCTTTTACCAGCGATTGCAATTTCTGGTCAAAATCACTTGTCAAAAACTAAAATTTTGTACAAAATCCCTCGTGAAAATTCGAATGGTATAATTCAAGAGTTCTCAATCATGGAACTTATTGAAAAGTAAATGAAGCATTTCGCAACGAAAGGTTAGATTTTCCATAATTTTCTACAAACTCCGATACCCCTTTCTTCTTCTAAAGTTCCAAAAAAGATATATTTATTCGGTAGGTTAGTATATGTTTAAAATAAAGCTGCTTGCGAGTAATTGTGAAAAGTTTTGTAAATGTTAAACAGCATGTAATAAAAAAAATTAACGGTTGAGTTGTGACAACAGTTGGATGGAATATTTGAAGATTTCTATTTGCAATAACGAAAGACAGTAATATAACAACATTTTATAATACAACATAACTTTTCATCTTTTCAAATGCTATAAATCCTCATATTTTAGAAGCATCAAAAAATAAAACAGTGACATCCATGCAAATGACGGAACTGAAATATGGAAACAAAGGGATTAAATCCTTCTAAAGCATTACACGAATTGAGATTTGAACTGAATCTTCATCAACAATATTCTAGTCTCTGATAAATAAGATCACACACTTATTTTATGTTCAACATTTTTCATATTCTTTCATGAGTTTCACATGTCTTTCAGTTCTTACAAAAAAAGAGAGAAAACAAAAAACATAGCAGTTAGACTATTTCTCGCAAAGTTCGGTAGCTGAAGTAATTTGAACCGAGTGGTAGTGCTGTTACAAATTATTGCAAATATTAATTAATAGAAGCCAAATTTAAATAAAAGTTACGTAATATTGGATGATGTCGATGAGTGGCGTGACCCAATAAAGACGACAATATCGATCATGTATTAATTTTGTTAAATACACACTAAGCTTATTGCCAAGAAACTGCAATTTACACCTTATTACACATAACAGTATCGAACTTTAACTGATCATATCAAAAGTTACTAACCTTATTTCGATAGAACAATGCCAGACAGGCGATCGTTACATCAGCAAAAAATAATATGAGTAAACAGATCATGAACTGAAAAAATTCTGCAAAGTCTTGGATGCACTTTTGCAATATACTTCTATATATTTCTAAATTATCAGTCAAATACATTACAGGGTCAACGATTCTCATGAAAATACATCTAACAAAAAAATCATATCTTGTCCACTTTTCAAATATAAAAGCATATTATCCAGTTTTCCACTGAAGTTATATAGATTCATGTGGAACATTAAATCAAGTTCAACAGTTTTACAAAATATTTACCGTACAAAAACTAAACTTATATAGCTGTTCTGTAAATAAATTTTAAACTGATAGGAAAACGAACAGTAATTAGCAAGCACAGCGATTTTTTGATCGTACCACAGCAACCAATAAAACCAATTACCATTGTAAGAGAACCGGTAACAAGAGCCACATAAGTGGCTCCTCGAAGTAATGGATCATCCTCCGAGAAATCGACCAAGTCGAGGACATAATTACGACGTGGATTTAGCAGTGTCCACAATGATAAAAATATTAGTGCCAATCCAGTAATCTGCAATGTTGGTAAAGCTTAAATTAGAAGTGAACAGCAATGGACCCAAATTTGCCGGAGCATCCAGATTTCCAGAAATCTAAATGAGCACACTTCTGATGAAATAAACAAATTACTCGTAGAAAAAATTATTTTTAAAATGTTTGAATAAGGAAACTGACTCCGAAAATATCAAATGGGTCATTGATCATACATCGATAAGATTAATTTCCAACATTTTATCAATAGTGCAGCATTACAATATCAACTAAACAAGCTACATAGTAGTTAACCTTCTATCCACGGCAGTAATTTATTAAAAATTAAATGACTGTCAATATTACTGAAAGTCATCCTTCAAAGATTTTGACTAATGTTACCTAAATATATTATTTAAGGTAATTTACCCAAAAGAAGACCGTATAAAGAAGTAAGTATATTTGTGTACATTGTCCATTTCTATTCTCACTCATTATGCAAATACCCATTCATTTTTTCATTTCAATTCTCAAGTTCCAATAAAGTGATCCATTGCTGACAAATAACGTCACTTCTTATGCATATCATTCAAAATGATCTGAAAAAAAAACAACTGTTAATACATTCACCGATTACAGCCAGCAAACGATTAGAACATTTTAAGAATATGATATATGGCACGAAAGAAATTTAGTTCACATTAGCCGAAATGAACCAATTAGATTTATCTTTGAAAACGTTATCAATATTATTATGAAATTGCTTCAATGAGAAAAAAAACTTTCCTGATCCTAATTCCGATACAAGAATGATAAAAGCTAGACAGTATGATAATATATATTATACATTTAAGAGAAGTAAAAAGGCAATGAAAAACATTGCAGTGTGATAATTAATTAGGTACATTGATAATCTGAGACATTGACAATCTGAGGAGTGAGAATTAAGATGATAGACTGTCACTCAGATCAAGGTAGGAGAAAGAACGAAAATAATTTAAAGTGAAACGACTAATAAAATTTGAGAAATGTTTGAAATGGCATCGATTGGTTTGATGATCGTTTGTAGCTGTGGATGTGGTGTATGTGTGCAGACGAATGTTCTGTATATAATGGTTGCTTAAATGTTTGTGTAAACAAATGAGAAAATGGGTAACAATCTTAGTTGTGCAATTTAAGTTCCTAACTTTGAATTTAGTTTTTATGTTAATTTGATTTTACGAACGCATTTGGGAGTGAAATCAATCAAAAGTACACCTAACCGCATTTAATAATAATTTTTTGTATGAAAAGAAATAAACCTTTGTTTTACAAAAAGGAAATTATTTATCGAGAGATCACTTACTTTAATCAAATGCTATTCAGTTTCAATTTAATATTTTAAGAGGTATTTCGAATGTTACAGATTCATTTTGTCGTCTTATTTTTTATCATGTATGAATTGTTTGCCTAGCTTAAAATTGCGCAAATTAATTCAAGCAATTGACGCATCTTTTTTCTTCTTTCCTATTTTCTTCCTGAAAATACCGAATATGAATCATTTTATATTTGAGTTTAGTCTTGAACTTTTTTAAACACTTGTGTGAAAAAGATTCTGGAAGCTACAGAGAATGAATATGAGAACCATATTTTTGGAAATCGCTTCTATTTGCTGTTTCAAAATTGAATGTCCAATGATTTCTTTTTAATCATTCATAGTACTGAACAAAGAATTAATTTCCTCTTCTCGGTGGATGTTATTGATGGCTAGAGAAAGTGTGCAAATTAATTTAATACATTTTTTTTCTTAAAGAAATCTGATAAAAATGATTGAAGCTGCAAACAACAAAAACCTTAAACTTGGTAATTTTTTTCCACTCCTACATGATATCGTTTTTTTCAACAGTATGTTTTTTGACGGCGAAAGATTTTGAGATTTAGTTGAGTAAATAGGAAAGCCACTTGTAAATCACATACTGTGATAGAGGACAAATGCATCTACCTCGTCACTTTTCCCATGCCACCATTTCTGGAATTTTTCACGACCTCTAGGACCTTCAAACACATCAATACTGCCATTTAAAAAGTTGGTATTACCATTTCCATAGGTTATCGATTCCTAACCGTGTAAAATATTGTTACTGGATATACCGAATAATTTAGTTAAATTTTAGTATCAACGAATGAATTAAAATAGGATAGTTCAAAGAAATCCGAATTTGATATGAAAGCAATAATCGTAAAATTCGAATCAACAGCAATTCGAAAATTGATCATATCAGGCAAGATTTGGAATAACATTATAAAGATGTCATCGTAATAAAATTTCATTTTGAACAAATGAATGAGAAGCAACGAGATTACACAGAGCCATACTGTTCATCAATCAACACCAATTCAATTGATAAATGACAATAAGTCCATTTATCATACTAACTGCAAGTTGTTAGATTGTAACAAAAGATAATCCTTTTGGAAGTTTATTAAGCTTCTAATCAATTCATAATTTGGGCTTGTAAATGATGTTCTATCGGTTTCTAAGCTTTTCGATATTGTTAAAGGATTAATCATTGCAGTGAAGATAATCCTGGAAAAGTGGATTTGTTATTTTTAATGGGAAGGAATTGAAATCAACTAAAGAAATTCCGCACTATTTCGACCAGAAGTTGTGTGGCAGCGAGACTTTTTTGGCTGAAATCTGCCTGATTCTACAACAAATGTTACACTCAAAGTTATCGCTGAACAGTTGCGAGATCTGTGGGCTCAGAGTTTTAAAATGTGTGATAACAGGTGCAATCGGTCAATTGTAATCACTTTCCCAATGATTTTTGTATGGCAACAAAACCCGAGATAACTAATATTCTTTTTTTTATTATTTTGAATCCCGTTCAACTTTTTGATTTTCCTTTTGACACGTGCAATTTTTTCAAACGATTATTCATTTATATCTGTCTGTAGGTATCTTTTTCTTTGAATAGCGTACATTCATTCCCAAGTTTTCTAGCTGGACGATTTATCTTCAGGTAAGTTTTCTGTAATTTGCTTTTATCCACATCCAACATTGCAAATTATTAGTTAGTTGCCACACTATGGAGAGCTTGTCGATCAATTAACTTATTGGGGGAGTCAAACAAAAGAAAACGGAGCAATAATCAGGCCTTTTATTTCACTAATAGTATGATTAGTGAAAATAAGTTGCTGAATGTATGTCACGTTTCCCATTCATCTTTAGCAATAAAAAACGTTTAAAGCAAAATTGAAGCAGTTTGATCCACTTATAACGGATCTTACTAACATTAAAGTCACGGAAAGTATGTATCGAAAGTTTCCACTCAACACATTAATTAGATTAAGAAGACCTAACTTTAATTAGTTCTGATTTGTAAATCTAAATTCAAGCCAGAGTGCGACACCGACCTTAAACAACCACTAATCAATTCCCGAAGCATCAGGTAGAATTGGATTTTTATTCCTTTCGACAATTCGATCAGGATTAGCAAAATGGTTGGACAAGAAGCATTTCTTCATTCTTTGAATGACCCACTCCCACTCTTCGAATGTTCAGAAAATTTAACCGTTTCCATATTAGTTATAAACAAAATAAATATGTTTTTATACGAGCAAATAAATTGACATCTCACATATTTAACAACCCGTTACAAAAATTCTGAAATTTCGATAAGAATAACTCATCATTACTAAAAACTGAGTGTCACATTAAGGTTTAGGATGAAAAGCGAGTAATGTTCCTTTAATCTAAAAACAACATCAGTATTCTCCTAACGATATTACCATTACTATTAGAGAGAGAATGGAGGCAGAATTTTTGATTATTCGAAATGAAAGAATTCCGAGAAAGACTTCATTATGATATTTTCTTTATCATTAAGCGAGTAAAATCTCAATACCACTAAAATTAGACGGAATATATATAATCACAATCTCTAGGTAAACACTTACATTTTATGATTTTTTAAGATCACACAATAACTAAATCGGAAGTTGTTTAAGTCTGCTAGTGTGACTCTACAGTGCTTTTTATTTCTTGAAGATAACAGATGAATAAAGAATTTTCATCGGACTCATAAAACTGATGTTGATTAAAAATCGATTTTCCTTTTCTAGCTTGTTTAGTAGCTGTTTCAAAATAATTCAGAGAAGTAGGCTCAATAGTATACATTCAGCAATAACAAGATAATAAGAGAAGAATCAGATGGATTTCATCTTAATATTTACAATTCTTTAGATTAATATACTGATTAAGCTACATTTTATGAGACTACACATTGCTTGTTTGCGGTAATTTGGTCGAGTTGTTTCTCAGCTTCATCAGCACTGTCTGTCGAAATTTCGTAATCATCATTCATAACTTGCACATAGTTCTGATGAAAATGAATTCAAAATAAGCATCAAAACTTTCATCATAATGTTCAGCGTATTCCCACTAATTAAAATACATTTCCAAAAATTGAGTAGGTGGATAGGGCTTAATTACTTACTTGTACAAATTTCATAATCACACTCTGTGTAAGTGATCAAACCTAACGTAATAAAATTCAAAGAAAAAATATTCTAAGATTATAGAACGTATAAAAGTCTAACGAAATAAGAAATTATATTATTCACCTGCCAAAATAATATCGCCAATTACAAGATTAAAAGAAGTGAAATGCAAAAATAGAACATACTTTTATTCGTTCCGCAGCGGATAACCACCTGGCAACTTTGCGTTGTAATTTGATGGAACGCTCTGTACCACGATTTTCATTGCTTAAAACATGCATTGCACTTTCAATTGCCAATGTATACTTCGCCAATGCCTCATTCCACTGTTCCTGACGTTCCAAATCATGTGCCGTGTGTGCTATTAAGTCTGCAGCACGGACCTAAAGACGTATATATCCTTAAGTACTAATTTGAAATAGCTTAAAATAAGACCTTATCTATCGAAGCAGTTTAAAAGCAGTTTGAAGGTCCAGAATAAACAAATTAGATGTAATTCTAATCCATCTTCAAAAAAAACATACCTGAGGCCAATCATTCCATTCCGTCTGATCAAATGATTGCGATGGAGGGAATTCTCCAATAACAGGTCGTAGACATTCCTTCATATTTTCAGCATGTTCCAGATACCCTTTAATTTTCTCACGAAATTTTACTTTCTCTTCACCCTCATCGAACAATTCCAAACAGTGAATATAGATTTGGACGGCATTTGATAATAATTTTGTCGCTTCAGTTAGATTCTGTCAAGAAATTATTCAAAACACAATATAAATGACAGAGAGTTCTTCCTACTGAATCATTTTTTAATGGTAGCTTTTCTGGTAAATTTATGTACACTTTTCTTCAGGGTTACAAAAAAATTTTCCACTGTCCTGTGACTCATGCCATAGCGTAATGAAATCAAATATTTTTGATAACTCTTATTCGGAAAGGATATCGTGTTTACAAAAATCCTTAGTAAATAAATTTCATTTGTATATAAAAAAAATACATTTTCAGATTCAGCTTGCTGTGACTTCTTAACATAACTATCAGCTTTATCTAGCTCAGCAGAGGAGGACAATTTCATGAGATCCACAAACGGATGCGTAAAAAACCGCTCAAACGTAATGCGATCACAAGGATTACGAACGAGCAGAGCTGTAAGTTTAAAAGTTTAAGATTTATTTTATTGTATACAGGGTACTCACGGAAGACCATAAATATATGGATTACAACTATTACATAAAAATATACCTTGCATTAAACTTTGAACTGTAAATAAAAATAGACCTTGCAAAAGGTCAAGACAAACACACGAAAGGCGCACATTCACCGGGAAATTTATGGATTGTTGCGACAAAATTTGTTCCACCAATTCATCATATGTGTGGGCAATAAATGGTGGCACACCATATAAGCATTCGTACAGAATAACACCACATGACCTGCAATACATAATGAGTTTAACTTCTGCATTAAAGTTTTTTTCAAATATAGCATAATATTCAGAAGTACGTTCCCAAGGAAAAAAACTTGACCACAAATCAACACGACTGTCATATGGCTCTCGGCAAAAAATTTCAGGTGCCATATAAAGAGGCGAGCCACGGAATGATGACGCTTGTTCATTCTTCTTTAAGTGCTGAGAAAGACCGAAGTCCGACACCTGCAACAACTTATTTTAGGAGAGGGTTCATGTAAAGCTTTAAAACAAAGTTGTGGATTCTTATTTAACGCTTAACACGTAATTTTCAAAATTTGATTACAATTTTTGATTTAAAAAACCTTGATAGAAGGTTCATGTCGGTTAGTAAGTAAGATATTTTGCGGTTTCAAATCCATATGCGCCACATTCATTGCTCGCATATACTGGATTGCTGAGGCTAATTGACGAAAAAAACGACGTGTAATGGCTTCAGGCAATGAACCATAATGCTTGATGAATGAGCCCAAATCGCCACCACCACAATATTCCATGATAAGATATATATTGTTCCGATCCCATTGAAAATCATATAAGCAAACAATGTTTCTGAAAGAATATTTACACACATATTTGGAAATGACCAACCATTTCTGTTTCATATTTTACAGTTACGTCAGACTCTACATTATTCAAAAGTAAATTAAATTTTTTTGCTACCTTGTAACCTCATAGTTTCAGTTGTCTTCAACAGAAGTGGGAACAGGCTATTATCTCTTTGAATCAGTCTTCTTAATCTGAACCAAAATATCAAGGAATGCCTGTGTTTTAAATTCTTCAAGATCTTTATTTCTGAAATAACACAATCTGAGTTGAGTTTTGAAGCATTCGCAGCCTGCATGCTCATAACTTTAACTGCTACAGTAGTACGCACACCACTGTTATTGCGAGACACAGATAACGCTTTGAAAACAGTAGAAAATGTACCACTTCCAATTCTGTAACGAATTTAGCATGTTACAAGAGGTGACGAAAGGGATAATAAAAAAAAATATAATAAGAACGTGTAGCAAACTACGAAAATAGAGGATGAAATCAATGCAATGTTTTTTTTCAATAAAAAGCCTTTTTATTGAAAAGACGATATAGGATAGAAAGAATACAAAATTTATTACCTCTCACAAATGCTGCATCCAGCAATGGTAGTTGGAATGTTGCACAGTTGATTAGTACCATTTGGCATAATTTAGCAATAACGGTAAGCTTTTTACAATTTAAACATCTAAAATTAATAATTTAAACATTTTTTAAGCTTATAGATTCAAGCGAAACCACGTGATTAACAGCAGTCTAACGCACGAATTTATAAGCTAGAAGAGTCCTATAACTGGCATTATAACATGCATGGTGTATTAAGAAAAAGAAAAAAGGCACTTTATAACCTCGAGGTAATCATGAAGGAATGTTTCAATTTAATCGATTAGCAGGTCTGTAGAAATATCAGAAACCAATAAATCGAGGCTGTTTCATTACCTCACCTCCTTCGATACACGTGGCATCATATCTCGACCCCTATACATCAACCTCATCCCTCCCACCGTCTCGAATCCCCGCTAGAAGTGACAACAGCCTTCGATAAGTATCAAACACGGAAATTTTTGTTTGACAATGATAGATTATGTGTGTCACAGCAGTTGTTTCGTTGTGAAACACAGAAATCGCAAATCGTACTAGTAACAATGCTTACGGAAGTGTGTGAACCTGGTTTGGGTGAAGTGAAAACAACGAAGAATACGGTGACAGATACGAAGGCCACCTTTAGCATCTACGAAAACAAGACATTTGGATCCGAAGGTCATTCTAGAAATGCAGTAATGTCCGATGTTAGTGTTTGATTCTGTTGCAAATGGTTCTCTTTGTTCGCAAATTATAAATCACTAATTATGTTTCAGTCATTTATATTTTATATTTCATTAGAGTCGAGAGATTTTTTCATATTATAAGGGGAATCATTTGAAGTCAGTTTACAACTCGTTATTGTTATTAGCAATATAAGTGCAACTTGAATGAATGTAACTCAATATAAGTGCAACTTGAATGTAACTTGCTTGATAGACATTTATCAATAATGGAAAGAGTTCAAATAAGAAGTGCGAGTGACGCAGAGGATAGAGCATGGTTGTGTGCAACACAGCACAATGCATCCGTTGCGTTGCATTATTCAATTTGGCGACACGATGTTAGCCACAAATATGGTTGCATAAGCATAAGGCTAGTGAATATAGGAGTGTATAAACTTGATAGATGAAAAGCAGACTAATCGACAACCTTCCTATATTCTGATCATTTACTGGAAATCAAAATTTATGCAATAATTTGAATTGCACTTGCTGGTAGCAAGCATGTTTGCAAATGGCAGAGGTAAAGGGGGAATTAAGAGAGACATTCCATGGTTATTGTGGGATTATACTCCTTGCAGATTAGCTAGCACAAGTAGGGAAGAGAAAGAGAAATTAAGTAAAGATTGATTGAATGTACGTTTTCTCCATCTTTCTAATTCTATTCAGGATTGTGTGTTGCGCTTCTGTCATTCAGTGGATTAATAGTATTTCGCTACTGACTTTAACTTCGCTGAACATTAGATCAACTATAAGGTCAGGTTGAAATCTTTTTTGACTTCCCAAATTATTGCTTGCCCAATTTGAAATGAAATTTCTAGATTACTCTTTGAACTCGTTTATATGATAAATAGCATGGGTAGTCATGAAATGTTTTTGTCTTTAAAAAAGACAGACGTTTGGAGATTTTAAAAAAGTGGAGGAGGTACACTGGTACATGTTTTAAGTCATCTGCTATTATGCCACTGATCTAATTTTCAAATTGGCACTTTGCCGATAACATATAATTTAACGTACCTACTTATTAATCGATAATGGTGAGTTCTAGTGAACAACACCCCCTCTGAATCAAAATAGATCCCATAAGTATCTCGTAAACTACCGTTCCTGTTTGCCAAATTACAATTTGGCAATTTCACTCAATTAATGTTGGTTATTTAGTAATTTTTTTTACATAGTTTGTGCGGCAAAATTTTTGCAATAATTTGTAAGTAATAATATTTATTTGAAGGCTGATTCGATTCGTCCTTCTTTAATTCAAAAATCTGGCTGCTTCTCGATATATCTTTTCTTTACACTCTGCACAACTAAGGAATATAAATCATAGCCAAAAACATAAGGAATGTTTTTAGTCGTGTATGGACTAAAAGCAGGCTGCGCTGCATCAAATGAAAGTACGAACTCCTTTCCTAGACTGAAGACGTCAACTATTTTCCTGTTTTGTTGATCGTTTGAAAATACAGAGAACCAGTTTTTGTAGGTGACCCACTCGTAATTATCATTCGCAGCTGCCTTTTCGGAAATTTGAGAGAAATAAAAAAAAATTCAAAGGGATCTTCGTGTACTACGTATGGTTTTTACATTCAATTTTTGATTTCAAGAAGAAGTGGAAGCTCCTGCAAAAACTCATATCTTGAAATTTTGATAGGGACCTTTTCTCAATCTTTAATGACAACCGTAACACTGATTACTTTTGAGATATTTTCTCCGGGAGATGAAGTGTAATAAAGTGCTAGCAGTTCACAGAAAAATGATGATCAGATCCATGTATTTAATCACCAACCATTTTTCAGCCACTTTTGTCAATCATTGATTTTGGACATTTTGTCTATCCTTGATATAGATATCCTTCATTTGGTTACGGGATTGGAAGGAGTGATAATACTTAAATTGCACTTTTCGTTTGTTTATTTCGTCGCTTACATTTGCTTTCAGATATTTCTGAAGTTCTGCAATTTAGCAAGAAGGAACTGATGAAATGTGTGAAACAATGGAAATGACGGTAATTGGCAAATGTACAAAACACTTGATAACGTGAAATAGCGAAGGCTCAATGAACCGTTAGCAACTATCCTTGTATATTTAAGGTGAATGCTGTATTCAGAAGAGCCTATTTTTTGTCTTGCTTGCAGAAGAGGAAGATACTGATGGAATCCAGAGAGCAGCAGTGGGCACTAGAATCATCCAGATATGATGATCTTGTAGAGTTATTCAATAAGCCACTTATTCAGTGTTACGAATTAATTACAAGAAATAGTGTAACGGTGTAAAAAAAGTAGTGTAACAAAATAAGCTGATTAAGTCCAGCTGTATCAGTTAAAAAATATGATGCAGAATGTCGTAGATCTGATTTTCCTCAACGTAATTTAAAAGCGGGCAGCCTCAAATTAAATATTTTAGCGTTTGCAAGGTGTATCATTTATTTCCACCCAAAAATATGGGCAGTTTGATAAATTCTTTATTTTCTGCTACATATAGGTCACCCTTCAAAGAATTGCAAGAATGTGAATCACTCTTCCGGTAGTATCAAACTGCAAGTGGAGGCAACCATATCGCTTGTCGTGTAGTAGGTTACTTATAATTATGTCTGCGAAAAACATGCAAAACTGGAAGATGCTCTCAGCTGAGGTATATAATCGATTGTATAGTTATTCAGAAACCAGAATAAGTGAGAGCAATCGATAAAAGATAAAGCTTGATCTTCGCTCGACACTTGTTGTAAATGCTGTCAGGGAATTTAAATTTAGAAGTAATTCTGAATTGGAAGAGATGAATGACAGTTACGATGTCAAGCTAAGTGTTATGCTAATCTTTTTAGTTTGCATTTGCAGGTCGTTATTGCTCAGGCTGATAGCTGACAAGTGGAGATAGGAAGGATAGATCGTTGCAATAAGTTGTGAAAGAATGCTAATCGCGTTCATTTGAGTGTTGAGATTTTATGAAGAGACAAGATAGATGAGTGAACAAGTGTGATTAGATTTCCAAATATTGCTACTTTTTAAATTCCTCACTTCCATACTATTCATACACCGGGAGATACTGCAAGCTCGATGGACAAAGTGACTTCCAGCAGACCTATAAGCCCATCTACCCACGCGTGTCATCCGTACTCCTTACAAAAGCAAATGACGGAGCTAACTGTTTCTCTGTCATCGTCTTCCTCTTCGTCTTCTTTATCTCTATTCTGTCATTGTTTTCCTCACTGCATCTGATATGTTTGAGACGTAGCTATCTCCATCGAACTATATCGCAGCAGGGGGGAAGGGGGCGGAGAAGATGAAATAAATGATCGGGAATAATGGGAAGAGGTGGGAAGGGTGTCTGAATGTGTTCCACAGGAACATGTATATCATGCACGGTACGCATTCGTTTGTTTCAGGTCTAAGCTTGTTCGGGAAATGTTCGAGGAAGGAGTTGATAAATACGTGGATAGAATGCAAGCGCAGTGTGATAGAGGTTATGATGATGGTGCTTATACCGCCAGCAGTGATCCGAATGAGGATAGCCCGGGTAGCTCCGATGAGGTCGCACGTTGATGTTGACTCCGTTTGCATGCATAATTTAATAATGAAGCAGACCGAATCTCTGCATCTCACTGATCGATCTTCTAAGGAACATTCAAAAACAGACGGGATTTTCATTTTAGGAATTTGTATGAAATAATAACAGTTTTTCACTACTTTCATTAATTTCAAAGGATGAGGGAGACTATCTGTCCCTTGTTGTCTTCTTGCTGAGCAACTTTTAAGAAATTTAATGGGGAGATAATTTCTTGACTCCATTTGTCATCTCTACCAGTTTAATCAACGGATGAATAAAATACAACAGTCTTACGGCTAACTTTATGGGCATCTACCAAATGAAATTAACGCAACAGTCTATGACCTGCAGCTTGCAGTTACCAGTAGCCAAGTTTCATTGAAAGATGGTACGGTTCTGTGGTCTTTGTGACGTTGAATAGAAACTTTTCTCTCTTTCTCAGTTAACAGCCCTTTATGATCTGTAATATTCGTCTTATATAATTTCACAAGGAATAGTAATATACTCCTTGTATTCTCAGTGATTCATGCCATTTCTAGAATGAGGAATGCAGCTCGGCGTCCCTCGTTGAAGAGCTGGAAAAGAAGTATTTATGTAATGTGGACATTGATGAATCGATCATCCTGCTGAAGTCCATGGTTATTATTTCAAAACGAATATATTATTATTTAATTAGAATGGCTGTTGGTTATAAGAAGACAAAAGTTTAATAAATTGATTGGTTGAATATATCGGTCTAGTAATTCTTTTATTTTGCATTATCGAACTTTTCATCCACGTTGCTGCAATGTTTTCACTCAAATTCCACACAAATTTAGACGGGTACAAGTCCATGTAAGTTGGCTAGTGAACACACCCTTTTGCTGCTTGTACTCAATCACAAATACATTGATCGAATCGGTGATAAGGTCCAATTTCTATCAATCTGCAGATATGCTCGAGAGGTAAATTGCAACTTAGATTCTTTGTCAGTAGTACCACTATGTAGAATTTTAATCTTTGCTATTCAATTGTATATTTAGGTAGATTTGGCTTGGAACAGGCTCTCATCATGGGAAGAAATCACTGCCATTTTTTCTTTACCTAGACTGGAGGTACTAAACTTGGGATACAACCCACTACAGTCATCTTTGACGGTATCAAGCCTTCCTCTTGCCATGAATTTGGAATTGTTTATATTAAATGGGACGGATTTACCGATGTCAACAGTACGAAAGTTATTAAACAAAATGCCAAAATTAAAAGAATTGCATCTGTCGGAAAACAGGTATCTTCCCATTCTAATTGTTCGGTATTTGTGGTACATTTGCAGAATTTTTTCTTAATTGTCACGCAGTTATATTCAGAGTTTAATAGAATGCCACAGTTTTTTTTCAGAAATCTAGAAAACTGTATTGATGTTAGCGACGAAGTCGTGTCAGAATCACTGGAGTCCTTGCATGTGAGCAAATGTGATATCGAGCGCTGGGAAACAGTAACTTCTTTATGGAGATTCTTTCCGAATTTAACGTCGTTGTCTCTGTGTGAAAATCCTATTCGCTCTACATATTGTAAATTGAAAGTAGGTATTTGCAAGTGTTTTTCTTTTCAGTATTGTCAAGCTCCGTTTTGTGAAGATTAACGTGCTGTGAAATACTGAACCTCATTTATTACTTGCCATATTAGAACATTGTGATTCGCAATCATTTTTTTGTGTGTCTAAAATAATCTTTAACGAGTAAGGCCCTGTGCTGAGCACTCACAAAGGAAAAAGTGCATTTTGTAAGTTAATTAGCCAGCTCAGTTCGGTTGACTGAAAATCTCTTTTTCTTCCTAATTACAGTGCTATCTATATGTGTTATGTATATATTTTTTTTTTCAGACAAATAACCTTAATTGTTTAAATGGTGTTCATCGATTGAGTTTAAACAAATGTCTGATCGATAATTGGAGTTCCATTGAACATTTAGCGGATATAAATACTTTACAAGATTTGCGGATCATCGCGATTCCTTTGTGGGAAAAGTATGCAAATGATGAGCATTTCCATCTGGTGGTTGGGCGTATTCCGCAGCTGAAGATTCTAAACGGGTCAGTTATATCCGCTGAGCAAAGGGAACAGTCCGAAAGGTTCCTTATAAGGTTCTGTTCTACTGTGTTACAGTGCTGTCAAGTTCCTTTAAGTTCACTATTTCCTCTGAAGTTTAGTGCACTTTAGTGACACTTAGCTCCTTCTACTCTTCTCATAAACATTTGAAAGTAAAATTAGAAGCAGTCTGATCCGATAATCCCTGAACTTGGACTGCCTTACTTCTATTTTTTTTTTTCATTTCTTATTTGAACCCTGAGTTTTGATGAAATTTTGGTAATTGACAAACACAAAAAAATGCGCATCTCATCCATAGAGTTGGTCAAATTCTATAGGCTGTATCGTTGTTTATCGTCATTATGTAGACGACTTTCAATGGTAATGTAGATGTTTAAGGTATATTGTATAACCTTTCATTTGATATAGTGCAGTGTACCTCTTGTACCTTCTGCTAAAGTCAGTCCAAAGAAGTGAATGCCTTATAAGTCATTTAGTAAGTAAAGTGAGGACTTTTATAACTTGTTGTTTTAGGTACTATGATGTTCGTGAAACTAAGCCGAAAATATTTGCTAGATTAATTGAGCGACATGGGCATGTGGAACAGCTGTGTAAGGTTGATATGACTCCGAAGAAATATGCTGTTATCGCTGTGATATGCGAAGAAACTGGGTGACCAAAATTTTATTGCTTGATTATTTTGCATTCACCGGTTTTTCATAATTTTTGAACTTTTTCACTTCCTGGAATTCTTTCTCAAAAGCGAAAATTTCATTTTTTTTAGATACAATGCAAGTCTGAAAATACGTTTAACGCAAACAGTCTCTTGTCTGATGCACATGCTTGAAAAGTTAACAAGAATTCCTGTAAGACGTATGCGGCTGTTTTATATGAACAGTACTAATCCATTCCCTGATGAGTTGCGTTTCCCAAGTCAAATGCTTCAAGCGTTGCATATCGAGGATGGTGATAAGATCTGTGTTCAGGTATGTCAGTTACTTAAGCTGTTACAATTATTGCTTTGATAAGATTTAATTCGCAAGAGTTGCGAAACCACCTGATGAATAGCTAGGTTAATGCAGAAAAAAATTATGATTGGAGTTGTTTTATTAGAGAATAAAAAAGTGGTCTTTATCAATTTAACATTGCTTTATTTTTGGTATATCATTACCCGCTGAGAAATTGACAAATTAGAATTTTTTTTCTGCTACTGATTTTGTGATATTATTCTTAACTATTAGTTTTGCAATCGAACTGTTGGGTCATTTGCTTCTAACTTCCGCAAGCAGCGGAACATTTGCACAGTCATAACTTAATTATGTAGTATGACTTGTTCATTCATGTCTCTTCAAGGATATGACTTATATTCTTTTTGAAAGTTCCTTTATTCATATTATACCCACTGCCTTGGTTGTAGTACCAGCTATCGGAACAACGAATAACCTTGCAGTTGCTTAACATTTCGTAGTAAACTTTTACTGATTTTTTTCTTTGATATAATGTGTTGTATTCTTCTCAGGAACATGCAACAGTGCCGAAATATTGTTAATCACGCTTTTGCAATAATTGTTTTCAGTCGAAAATGGTGATTAGTAGAAAGGAGTGCGTCGCAAAATGATGATTTTGTGCGATGGGAACTCGTGATTGGGATGTTTGTTCCCTTTCTACTAACTCGCTGTGTACAGATATCTTGTAATATACATTCATGTTTAATGCTTGATTTCATATTAGATATTGTTGAAAAACATTCATTTTTCATTTTTATGTGTCTGACCTCAATCACAGCAACCGATACTTCTTGTATATTTCCATGACATCTTTGCGTAAATTGGACCTATAAAACAGCCGCATACGTCCTACAGGAATTCTTGTTAACTTTTCAAGCATGTGCATCAGACAAGAGACTGTTTGCGTTAAACGTATTTTCAGACTTGCATTGTATCTAAAAAAAATGAAATTTTCGCTTTTGAGAAAGAATTCCAGGGAAGTGAAAAAGTTCAAAAATTATGAAAAAAAAATTTTTATTATTAAACAAAAATTATTAAACAAATATTGTTGAGAATCCAAGAAAACCATTGCTTGAAAATTTCATCCATGCTCAAAGGATAATTCTACCGTTTTTCGAGTACATATTTACTCCTTATGAAACGAGTTATTCGATTCCAAAAAATTTATACAGTTGCCTGATAAATTTGCAACACAATTGACTTCAGCAGTTCAGCAAGAAGTTACGGTCATAAAAATATAAAGCACTTGACTGCACTGAAATTTATTATCAGGTGGAAAATCAGTTTGTCAGATAATTGAAATTGACTCGTGATTTCTTTTTTTTTCATAATTAAATTATTGACTTGCCCGTAATGTCACCACGTAGTACATGAATTTTGAATTAAACAATTTATTTAGGTTATTTTCTCACGTTCCTTTACATATACCAATAAGCCGAGGTAATAGTAGTACGGACCATTACACATCAGTTTCTTTCAATAATATAGGTACAATGGCAGCAACTTCACCCGTTGATGGTACCAACAGACGATGAATATAATTTCTACGCCGATGAAACATACGATAATACTTTCCACCCGGTTTATCATAACTTTTGTTCTGCATAATATATCCGTCCTTCTCCGTGATGTCACCAGGCAGTATCTGAATTTTAACTTTTGAAGAACTGTGATTAAATGACAACAATGAATTAAAATTTTAGGTCATCAAAATCTTGAAGATTGTAAAATTTTTTGCTACACGATTTAAAAATTTAAAAATTACTTTGATATTACTGCTTTTCACTAAGCGCTGTACTGTTGGACTCAACGGTTCATAGAGTATATTCTTCTGCTGATAATGCATATCAGTTAATATGTACTCAACACCCAGTTCACGAGCCTCCTTCTGATTCAGTACTGCTCCACGAACTTGTACCAATTTACCGCCAGCTGTTCTAATAACTTCAATACCAGTATGTTTTAGCAAATGTTCACCAGCTTGCAAACCTCTGAAATAAAAAGAATGCATAAGTTTTGCAAGTTTACCTCCCCAAATAGAAGTGAAAATCCTGCAAAATTCTCCATGGAAAAATTCGCAAATAATCCAACAGAATTTAGGATTGTAAATGACTAATTTATATGACGTACGTCATCACAGCTCCTTTTGCACCTTCCATTTTTGTGCCTAAGTAATGGATTTTTCGAATGTATTCAGTACCAGCAAGATCAATACACATTGTAGCCCTAAAAACAATATTGCTATGCCAAATTCTATAAAACATTTCCGCAGAAAAGAATTCATTATTTCCATCACAAGGTATTAGAATTAAAATCATAATCATTTTATTCATCGCTTCAAAACACAAAACAAGCATGAAACTCACAAAGCCAAACCGAAGATGATATAAGCCATTGTGAAAAACATATACATTTGCTCAGTTGGCACAATGTCTCCGAAACCTATCCGAAATATTTAATTATTAGTTCAAACAAAAAAATGATAAAACGTAAATTTATCTTCTATTTTCATTTGGTCAGAAAAAGCTTACCAACAGTGGCCATTGTTATGAAACAGAAATAGAAGGCATCGAAATATTGCCATCCTTCCCATGCTCGAAATAGTAAGCCACCTATTGCCGTATAAGCAACTAAGACGAATAGTACCATTACAACCGGAATACGTAATTCATCCTAAAGACAATGTAAAGAATAATGAAAATGAGTATACATACAAATTAATAAATTACTTCAAAGTTTATTACTTACTGCATCGGGATGCTCCAGTCTTAGCAAATAATCTTACTCAAGTTAGCTATTCTTCTTTCTTACAGAAGAGTATTAGAATTATTGGGATTGCACAAAAAATGTTTCCTGAAGCAAATTTGAGACAAAATAATTTATTATACTTTGTTTGTCGATGAAAAAAAAGATAAATTTTTACAGCTACTGCGGTAAAGGTCTCAGAATGAATCTATAGCGGTAATGAAAATAATCTTAATCCTTTCCAATAGTAGTAGTCCTTTTAGCATATTTTTCCTTTGAAATAGCCAAACAAAACCTAGGAGGTTTACAATAGGAGCCTTTCCAACATTTATTTAATAAACAGAAAAGATACCTCACAACTCGATTCTGAATTAATGTCGATGCTATTCAGATTCATACTTCCAGCCTTCGTTGATACCGAACTACTTTGTGCAGAGGAGCTCCGATCCCGATAATGATGTGATATACGTCGTGATTGTCTGCATACCTATAATTTCTTTTTTAAAAAATTTAGAGTATGCAAATTTTTAAATTATTGAGCTAAATTTGATAAAATAGCTGTCAGTTAATTTTAATTTAATGAGCATATTTATAACACAAATATCCCTAACCTTGCGTTTGAAACTTCGATAAGTTCGGTAGAGAAAGCTCAAAAAATCGGACAAAAATTTGCCTATATCTGCTATTGTTACCAAAAGTAGCGGTATACCAAACAAAGCGAAACATATGCATGTGATACGGCCAACTTGTGTTGCTGGCACCAAGTTACCATATCCTTGAAATGCAAAATAGTTGCTTGTGATAAATATTTACAAAAACTAAAACAATATTATCAAATCATCTTTCCATCCAACAAATACTTTCTTAATACATTATGTTTTTCACTCGTTATTTCAATATTTCGAATTCTTAAGTTCTTTTCAGTGCATAAAATAAGCGCATAAAAACGTTACCAATAGTGGTAATAACAGTTGTGGCGAAAAAAATACTGTTTGCATAGGTCCACAACATGGCATCACCGTTTGTTTTATTTAGTAAATGATTCTCATTGACAAACTGATTCCGGTATGCTTCGAACATAGCAAGTACCAATGCTTCAAAGTACTGCTCTCCAAGTAAGTCCAATGATTCGCGTGTAAATAAGCTGTTACTATCAACAGTTAAATTCCAAACCATATCATGGAAATCATTTCGCAAGCCAAAAATTGCTCGTAATTCGCGATCACGAGTCTACAATTTAGATAAAAAATAAATTAAAAAAAAATGATTCACTTGAAGACAATGAATGATATATCTTCAAAAGCAAAAGGAAGAAAATAAGAGGAGGAATATTGTCTAACGTAAATTTTCACATCTATTACTTGCTGATGATCTTGCTAAATAATGATAAATGAGAAGCGGTTAGATTGTGCGCAACATTTTTTAGAGATAAATTCTAAAACCACTTATGATTAAGCGATGTATGATCTAATTATAACATATCTTGTTACTTCTGTGATTAAAATCAGAATGAATGAAATAGATTGTATAGAACTAAAGAGCGCTTAAATTGAAAGACGATGAACTTAAGCAGTTTTAGAGAATATTAAAATTATAAGAAAGGTTCATGTAGGTATTGATGAATAACAAGCGAAGTATTTTATTAATTGAAAAGTTGCAAAAGGTGTATTTATAGAACCGATTTTGCAGTTATTATGACATTGCAAAAGATTATTTTAAAGATTTCGAAAAAGAGAATACTTGTTTTATATGTAAACTCAAATATTCACTGATTACGTTAACATTTATTAGAGAATAAGAAATATTGTTTGCTTTCAATATCAGTTATATCCAAAAAGTGAGTGTTTGCGTTTATATATAAAAAAACATTCCCCTTTCCGAAATCTTAAAACTTACTTCGACTTCATTTGGTGCTTCCAAATAACGAAACACTATAGCGCCGATCAAAAGATATACGATAAGCAACACAACGAGACCAACATGAGGTAGTATCATTCGAGCATACTGTAATACAATTAATTTCGAAAACTATGGGGAATTTCCAACAGTAAACTTGAAAAAAATTACAACTTTATATTTGTGATGATAGAAATTCTAAATTAATTAAATTAAATAACTAATTGAAGGATATTTTTCTGCCCACCATCATTTTAGTGTCCAATTATATAATCTTTGACAATCTAACCTAGGATTTGCCAATTGGAAAGTAAACACTTCCGATGAATAAATATAACTGTAAACAAATTTAAATATACCATAATTGTTTTAGCTTGCGCACGGGAGTGTTCGGTGACTGACTCATCATCTGACAGTGGTGGGCCAGCCGCTGTAAGATCCATTTCCATCGGTATTTCGTCACCATTTAAACTATTTCCCGATTCTGATCTCTGAAGCACTTTCTGTGCTATGGACAAATAATCATGTCACTGGTTACAAAATTTTTTAATCCCACAAATCTTTTTCTTACTTTTTTTTTTAAATAAATGAGCGTCAATTATCAGTATTACTAATACATATATAAAGCAATGAACCAGAAAAATGAAGTTGATTTAAAAAACATTTTAATACTTATAGCCAAGAACAGTCATAAATATGGAATAAAAAGAACTAAAACATTTTTCCGATGAATCGCATTCAACTTTCAAAAAAGAGTCTATGCTTGGGCAATGATGTGTAACAGAGCGGAAAAACATTTAATATACTTTGTTAGTTTATCAAAAACTAGCAATTCCGTAACGGTATTCTCAACACCGTACTTAAACTGAATTTCGACAATCCGATTAGCAACGAGTAAACTTTGTAATAAATTTTGTCTTGAAGGGTCATTTTGTCTCGAAAATATTAAAATAATTTGAAGAAATAAAATTCGTAAGCTTATTTCTTCTTGATTTCTCAATACTACAGAAACTACTGCTTGCGAAACACATTTGCAAAATTTTTTAATAAAATTTTTCATGGAAAACATGACATGTGAGATTCTTGTAGAAATTCCTTTTATAAATGAAACATTATTCAAAGATTAGTAAAATAATAACGTCAACAGAATGATTGATTAGTATTGATTGTTTATTTCATCCAATAAATGTGTTACAACTGATGTATTTTTAGGACTGAAATTGCAATACAAAATTTCACATTCGGAGTTGCGTGAAACAAACGTATATTCGAAGGATATAGTAAAATGATGGAAGAAGTAAAAAAGAAGAAATTGAGATAAAAAAACTGACATTTACAAATGTGTGAAATTTGCTACGGTGACATTCAAAAGTTTAAAAAGAAAAAAATATGAATTTGCACAGAGACAGTTAATGAAAGGGAAACAAACTTACAAGATCAAAATTGTTATTTTGCACAAAGATTGTATCACGCCTCATTACAGTGTCTCGAATTGTTTAATTATACATGAAATGGTCGATGATTGACGTAATTGAGGAAGAACAAACATATTATTGCATTGCTTGCCTTCTATCAGCAGCTGTCCAGAAAGTCCAGACAATGCAAAACATTGTTGCAGTTGAATGAACTTGCTAGCATTTTGTTCCATCATTTGTTTATTGTTGCATATTCCGCCGCATCTATTTCTTTGCTGCTCAGGTCATTTTGATTCGTTAATTTGCAATCTTTTTTTTCATATCATTGTTTGTAAAGTTTATCAAATAATTCGACTGCTTATCATCATTAATTTTTTTCAAAAAAAAACATATTTTCTTTCTAGGCTAGATATAATGAATTAGTTATATGAAAATTTCATTCTTTCAACAGCAGGTGGCAAATGCATCAATAAACTTTCAAAGACATTTCAAATGCTCATCGTTCTCTCTATTCTTCAATGTTATACCTTCCATAAGTAGCCGTATCGCCCTATTTCTAGCTGCTAGAACTAGCAAAGTGTAAAAGTACAGCAAGTATAAAATCCGTTAATTCAAATATTGCTTTTATTACTGTTGTCGTACTAAGTTGAATATTTCAACTTTAATCAAAATTTAATCCAGAAAGCTTGTTTAAAGATGTGTAAGGTATACAATCAAATTTCGATCAAGACTGAAATCTAAAAATTTGCAGTGGAAATGGGATGAACATTTTAATCATAATTTTAATCTTATGTTGTATATAAAATTTCAATCTTTGTTGTGTTGCACAGTGATAATAAGCATCGAAAACAGCTGCTTATCCAAGCATAGTGACAGCCCAGTCCGATGCGTGTAGATATGTCAAGATCGTATAAATTATGTAGATCTACAAATAAAATAGAGAATTGTTGCAACATTTAGAATGAATAAATAATGAAATGCGTCTCTACAAAGTTTATTTGTAAATGCCCATCAGTGAACTAGAAATTCCCGCTCCCGTCTTACTTAAATTAGGTCAAACGATGTCGATCAATTAACTAAGTACCATTCATTCAAGCTAACTTGATATCCAATTAAAATATTTCGATAAAGTTGGCTTACTTCCCACTCATACTCACAATTTTCATCGGATGCAAATGACGGAAAATAAGCTTGAAAATTTTCTAAGCAGGTAAGACCCGCTTCTCTCACATTTTTAGATAAAAACTCAACTTCCCCTCATACAACGATTCAATACTACAGAATTGCACATATTACAGAACAATCAGACGATAACGCTTGCAGCCCCGTAAAACATCCAGGAACTAACAAAAATGTCATAATTGTCTTATGGCTATTATATACAACCTTTCGGTCAGAAAAAAACTACCATTTATTCAAGTAGGATTTAAGCAATTTATAAATACAACAAATTTTGTCAACTGTGAAGTATCCAGGAACGTAATCATCATCACGGAAATTATAAGTTGGAAGAAAACAGTGTTTCTTTTTGCAGACTTTTCAAATATAATTTTTCAAAATTGCTACATAAATATATCAGCAGAAATTGACCATATTTTCCCCCTCTTAACATCTATATCAACTTTTCAAATTTCGGAAAAGTTGTACTTGCAGTTAATTAGCAAGCAACGAGAACCACAAAAAGCACACAGATGAACACCACCAAAAAATCACAAGAAGAGCAAAATCTAAAATTGCGGAAGACTAGAAAGAAGCAGTCAAGTCACCATTAACAAGCATAACATTTTATACTGTGTAAAATTTTTTCTGACAAACAGTGGAATAAATTTTTCCGCAATCTGTGCAAGAAAGCATTCAACGAACTGAACTTAAAATGTTTTAAAATGAATATTGCAGAGACGAAATTTGAATTATAAAAGTATCTATGCTAATATATAAAAACTAATGCACAAAAAGAATAATGATTTGAAGAGAATAAATAGTGAGATGAAAATAATGAAACAAAAAAATCCAATAATAAATGCCAGAGACGGCGGAAGCAAAATGTTTTTTCATTTCGACAACGAACTTTCTCGATTGTGGCTATCGTAAGTTGTCTTGGTAGGATAAATGGACTTAGCATCTTGTTTCGTACAGTCCTGACCTGCCTATATACCGCACCCACTTGATGACATCGTGATCCGAATAATTCAATTTTGGTTCGAATACTTTCAGATATCTCACTTTCAAGCCTGATGGAGCAAATGGTACCTGAAAAATACTCTATTGGTGATACCAACACGAATTTATGAATTCATTTCCCATTCTATTTCAATTCCGAGAAATACCTCGAAATTCATCGACACCGGAGGACGGTTCCATTTTTTCTTTTCAGCGTTACCTGTGCTCAAAATATCAATTTCAGCAGAGATTTGAGATTCTTTCAACCCACCCATACGCTTGATTCTAAAAATAATACAAACCGTTCTTTAAACTGGTTTTGATACATACAAAAACATTTCATTTCTCAATAATACTTAAAAATGTAAATAAAATATTTTAAAATTGTCTAATGCTGTCACGATCAAAAAAATGAGACCACCAGTGGTTTTTCTCGGAAATTTGGCTGATATAATTATTTTAATATTATTAGTATTAACATATATAGTGCTACAACAAATCACCATCTTAGTTCTATTAAGATGTCATCATAAGCCCAGCTTAATTCATCAGATTTGTCTGTCCTACTAAATGGAAGCTAATGGAATGATCTCTTTCTTTCTGATAGACATTAAATCACCCCAATGTAGAGAAAAACAATCCGCTGTATCTCGCAACAATACAGACTACTTCAGATAAATCGGTGAAACTTTTTTTCAAAATTAAATAAGCGCAACGATGAAATTAAACTGGAATCAGGAAACTGAACCGTAGAATAAATTCTTCCATTTGAACTAACAAAACTCAATTTTCGATATTTGAAACATCTAGAATAACAAATATAAAACTATCTTCCAAACAATTGCATTCTCGCCAGCTTTGTACTTGGCTTTGCCTTTCATACAAATTAATTGCACTCCACTAGTATTCGGAGGTGTAGGTATGCGAACTTCGATTTTCTGTGCCAAAAGCGATGGTTTAAAGTTTGATTTCACCACCACTTTTACCTGCAAAATATTGAACATAGTTCATAATACAGGTTTACCGGTATCTTTCTTAAACTCTTCTAACCTGGGCAAACCTCTTTTAGCTTGTAGCCTGAGCAATATCAAAATATAGCAAACATATTCAACTAAGCTAAAAAAACTGCCTCATGCTAGTTGATGAATTTTTATTGAAGGACGCTACACAATCGCAACTGCAGTAGCTAATCAACGAAGGAAGAATTTGAAAGAACAAAACGACTTGCCAAGATTACGAAGTGATACTATATAGCCATTTCTATCAAACACTGATGCTATGAGCTAATGCCGCACCGCACTTGTGTAGTGAATGACCTAACGAAAATCCAAAAAGCAATGCTTGTAATCCTAAAGCATAAAAAAATAATTTAAATTTTCATGCCTCCATTTTGTTTCTGGAAGTTTCTCGAACAAGCGGAATGACTCGAAATGGAAGCTGTATGTCCTTGGTTGTACGATATCTGAAAATGAAACAGCATGATAAAGATTGGTCAATATGAAAACATGGTTTCACGGAGAGGCAAGAGAGTCATACCTCATAAGCTCATACTCTCCATCAGGTGGAATAAAACTTATAGCATGTTCGGTATCAAATTTGGTTAATTTAACACACTGATGAAACTGGCAGTCATCAATTGCCACAGAAATACGTGTTCTGCAATATAACACAATATACTTCAAAATAACACTTCAAAATATACACTGCTGCAAAAAATAAATGACAAATAGAGAATCAAAATACGACTATTTGAAAAAACGAACGATTTGGTAAGGTCATCACTCCCAGCACGCCCTTTACTCTCAATGGTAAGCTTGTCATTGATTCCAAACTTGCATTCCGGCATTCCAGATAAGTATGACTTCATTGCCACTTTTCCAGCAACATGCGCTGACAAAACTTGCCCTAAATCAATTTATAGATCTATACAAGAGACCGATACAAAATACTTCAGAATGTAAGATATAATACTCCTTGATAGATCGACACAATAATTAAAATACCCTGTTGAGACATAAGGAGATTGACATATTCGATAACATCCAAAAACAATTCATTTCTACGATATTTTATGCCTTCCCGACGCCATCCAATTTGTCCCGTTACTTGCGAAGTAATTTGTGCCTGTTCTTCTTTACTCTGAAATTATAGACCTGCAATAATTAAAAAAAAATATAGTATAAATGCATAACAGTAATTTCCAACTATACAGCTGTGGAAAAAATGTACGAAACAACAATGAAAACAATAACTTATAAAGATGAAAAAGTGAGACAATCAAGGGCAAACAACTGATCGCCTTCTATACTGCACAGCACAGAATTCACAAGAAATTTACCACTGATGCCTACGTATGGAAATATACAGTTAGTGACAAAATGAAATAATATATTCAAAATTCCTTACATGCATAGAGCTTTTCAGCGTAACCAAAATAAATAGAGTAATGAAAAAAATGAAAAAAAAAAAAAAAAAACATACTGCTGTTCTAACGCCTTGTTGTGTTATAAACGTCTTCAAAACTCCAGGGTCAGTATTTTGTGGATAACCAAAATCAAGGATCTCTACAAAAGCAGCGTTGCATGAACCTGAGAATTCTTTGAGAGATAAAAATTACTTATTACAGCAGCTATAATAAGTCTATTAACAAAGATCACATCACTTTTCAAAAATTTCTAAACGTTAAGCTCGGACAGTTAGATGGATCTATTAGATTATAAAATGAAATATAACACAAAAATTTCTTATTTCTGCAGCAACGTGAAGGATAGAACAGACAAACAACACAGAAAAAGCATACCATCCAGAAGTTCGTAGATGAGGACGAAATTATTCTTAACGTTTTCTTCATTTAATTTTCCAAAGTATGACTGCATAGTATCCGCAAACCTTCAAGAAGTCAAATTTGCTTTCTTCTGTGTGTTCCAAACATGAATAAAAAACTCACCTGTTTAGAAATTCGAATACCATTGCAGCGTTGACATTTTGGCGTGTAACCGCACAAACCCAAACATTACCCCGCTTTATATGGAAAAATGATGTCCTTGCCATATTTGTTACTGGGCTCCGCACCTTAATAAATGATTTATTGCCGAACTTCGTATCTTAATAAAGACTTGATCAATCAATACTTTGATATATGCATCGCAGTAACACATAGAAAAATACAAATGTAAATTTTACAACCATTGGAAAGATTTGTTAATATAGAACAGCAAATACCTGCTGTCGCGCGTGGATAACATTAACTCGAAATGCGTCCACTGCATTTCGACTGAAAAAAAATAACAAAATATTAAGTTTTCAAATGAAATGCAATGCGATTTCAACCATGAAATCAGAAGTCAAGGTCAAATTTTCTCACTTTAAAATTCCATCATTCTATCTCTCCTCCGTCCATTTATGTCCACTTACTTCAGTGCAATTAAATCTAAAACAGAACTTTTGTATGTATTACCTGACATCATCTCGATAAATACGCGAAATAAGCACTTCACCCTTATGATTATAAACGAATAAGCCACCAATCATCACTGATTATATACAGATCCAGAATAGTAACCAGGTAGGGCCGAAAACTTTCAAATTATCCAATAATAAAGAACAGTTCGTTAATCTTGGAAATACAAAAAATGTATATCCCAGATTATACAGTTAAAATTGAAGAAAAATAATTTCGCCTAAAAAAACTGGAAGAATGCAGACGCACAACAAATCCCTGAAATATATGTTTAGTAATGGAGAATGGCATCTGACCTCAACAAATAATTAATAAAAAAATCGGTTGTTTTTAGAGATTCAGTGTTAATCAGAAGACGTAATTTCTGCGAAAATTTTGAAGAAATATGTAAATCGAAGATTAATGAGAGGAAAAAGCTTCTGAGCAATCAATCTTCTGTAAATCCAAATTTCAGAATTTCTGAAAGTAACTGTGCGGAACATCTCAACATCATATGAAATTCTATCTCTACCAAAAACATAGCTGCCCTTCCCACCACCTCTCACATCCAGCTCTTATCGTGGTACAACTTAAAGTGCAAGAACAATATTTTGGCTATTTATGTCCAAACCAGCCGGTACGATAGCATGGGAGTTCGAGAAATTGTAGCTCACTGCAGTTTTGAAAATTTAGGGGTATGCAGTGGGAATAGGAGGAGGAGAGCGGTAAAAGCTTTCTCTGTAAGTTACTTTGTCGCCTTCTTTTGTCTGTCTCATCGTAAAATTGATTGTAAAGAACGTGTTGTATGAGTGCTTTTCCCAGTGTGAAATATTGAATGTTACGGATACTTCTTGCATTTAGTCGTTATAAAGGAACAGTCATCTCTGAATGATTAGTTCTCGTAAGACTGGACACTAGTTAGAAATAATCAGACAAAAGACTACATTACCGCTTAATGTATCATTTCCTTTTTTTTTGTAAATTTTAGCCGTTGTCTAATTACAGTGTCCTGCTAACTGATGACCGCGCGACTTGCAAAATCAGTCACCAAACACTATGGAATTTGATTGAGATAAGTTGTTTGGAAAGACAGTTTGGTATCTGTTGAGTAGAATAATAAAGTACAATTTCATGAAGTACTGTTGATTTTATTTTCAATTTCGCTGTTAGTGAAAGCTTCCAACTTTGAAAACGGAAAAATTATTGCTGTTTTCTGGTTGTGTCCCCATTTCTTGTATGTGTTCTCTTTTAGCTGTGACATATGAAATCTATCAATCATATGCTAATACTTTAATACGAAATATTAAAAAAGACTAATTTCAATCTACAGTCTCGAGAATATCCAAATCCTGACCTTAAAGGCAATTGTAACGTTAATAAATTGGGTGGACAAATTGCTTGAAGAAATTAGCAGACTGCTAGGATGAGTTTGAAAAAAAAACGAATCATAACGATTATTTTTGAAATCGCTGAATATAACACAAAAAATATTTTTACATGTATCATTTGAAGAATGTTTAAGGTTAGTGATAGATTATTCGTTAAATATAATTGTCTTTTTTGATCAAAATAATTTCATATTTCATTCCTAAAATGATTGCTACATTCAGTAAAAATTATGATAAACCACTGTGTGTATAGTTTCATAGAAACATTCCTGGAAGCTGAGTACGGAAGAGAACATAAATGGTTACTCTCAGTTATATATTTCTATTTGCTTTTCAGTTTTGAGAAGACTAAATTTATAAATGTCACCGATCGTTGTGACTCAAGATTGTTAAGGAAATATTGAAGAAGATGAATGAACACCTTTGTTTCATTTTTTCTTTCGTTTGGATGTCTAAATTTGATAATTTTCATTTTCAGTCTTAAATTTCTACAAAATTTGTTTTATATGAGTAAAAAATACACCTTCAGGAAGACATAACTGAGTTTGAATTAAAAATAAAATGCATAAAGAATGAGAAGTCAAGTTGTGATTATCATAAACCAATGGGTTCTCTATTATTATTTCCTGAATTTTCCTAATTCATTATGGTGTTGGAGTATTTTACTTGAAGCTAACTGAAGACTTGGTAGTTTCGGAGTCATGGATCTTTGAAAAATAGTGCAAGAAGTGCGAAAGCTTGAAAACTTTTCAAAATCTTGATAATCTTTGACAAAAATAATTATCATTACAGTTAATTAGTAGTCCTGAATTTCTGCCAATCATTCGTCTTTAGTTTATTGAGGTTATTGACGAAAAAATCGTGAAATAGAAACGGAAATAGAGACAGCTATTTTTTTGTCATTGATACTATTGCATTTTAATTAATGCCAATGACAATGAATTTTAGTAGGAACTCTTTGATTTTTATCAGCACAGAAACGCCAAATTATCGTCACTTCTAGCAAGAGCATTGGTTTTCACAACATAATTCGTAATTTTAAACTTATTTGTTTTTGTCAAATTTTCCCATCAATTAATGTGGTAATGCATTTTGGTTAATAGCACTATTGTTCATTTTTTTTACCAGCCTCTAATCAATTTTGTTGTCTTTTCCTGCAGACTTTTCTCAACAAGTTACAGTCCGTATATTTTGGTCTAACTAGAAAAAAAACAAAGCCATAATATTCAAATATTTGATCATGACATATTTAGTACTGAAAGCAGTTTGAAATTTGTTTTCATCTTTCTTGTCTGATATGAGAGTTTAGATTTTGGAGAATAATTTTAATATTTTGGAAAAATTTATTGCTTCCGTTGTCTTGGGAAATTATTGTTTAATGCAATCTTAATGTAATAAGATGAAAAGTTCAGTATTAATCAGATTGACATGTCACACAAAAATTATTAAGGTCTTATATTAAAGAATTTTGAATTTTGATTTTGGTGTCTCGATGCTTCAATAAGCATCCATACACATATTTCATGATTTGCCAGGATGCAGTAATGTCTCATTAAGGTAATTTGGCTGTCTCTTAATCAATGCATTGCTCTTTCCATGATTTATCCCGGCTTTATTATTATTGTCACTCGCCATGTCATGATAGATTGAATTTCCTAGATCAAATTTGCCGAGAACTCAGCACACATTTAAAATGTGCATTCAGTACATACGTCTTGAGTAATTATTTGTTTTTAAATGCTATGGATCGTCTTCATTATCAGCTGAACCCGTATGCTTTTGATACAAACAGTAAAGCATAATAAAAAAATAAATCTTGAATTAAAATTTGATGGAGTAAAGTTCATGAAACTGGAATAGTATTGGATAAAACAAGGATTTTTTCACTACATATTACGAGAATTGATAAGATTTTAAAACATTATCGTAAGATAGTCGAAACTGTTGTTTCAATTTTAATAAGATTCATAATAAGCTTAAAGAATCAAGTCAGAAAAAAGTATCAAATAATTGAACATACAAATAAGCCAGGACTGAATAGATAAATTTTGGAGCAGAATATAATAGAATAGTCGAAGAGTCCTTTTTTGAAAAGAAATTGAAATTCGGTTCTCTAGAATGTTCAATAAGCATAATTTAATCGCTGTATTTGAGCTGTTGCTGAAGATAGATCTTAATCAGATTACCTCTTTTATCAATCTTTTATTGAATCATCCATTTACTAGTTTTCAAATTATCATAGGACTAAATGATGATGGTATTCATGTTCATATCATCAGTTAGTCTGAGATAAATTAACCAGTAACGTTTGAGACTCATTAATATATTAATGCAAGATCCACATTCTGCGAAATTGATGTTCAAGTGGAATAGGTATAAATTTGAAAAGCATTCGAAATATTATATAGATTCTACTTTTGACAGTTCTGGTGGTGGTTCTTATATATGAATGGAAACCATTTATTTATGGTTGACGACGGGGGAGGTGATGTCACGCGAACAAGGTCATTAATTGGTAACACTTTGCGATTTCAAATTAATTTATTAATGAAGATAGAGCAAACTATTGACCAGTAAAAAAATAATTTTAAATTGCTCTGTCACAAAGTTGATCGAAGTTCAGCCGTTTTGTAGTTTGAAAGAGAAATAATGACTAAATCAGATTTAACTAAAAGCGTATTCAGTAGAATCATTACAAGCTACTAAATAAATTAAATTATCAATTGATATTTTTATTGTTTTTATTACTTTGACCGACCAAGATAAGTATTATATGTAGATCTTCGATATTTTATTTAGCTTTTGAGTAATGATATCAATTAGCCGGATATATCTTGACATATTATTAATATTTTTTAACACATAAATTGATCAATATTACATAAATAAGTACATTAAGAAATGAAATGTGCATAATTTGATAAAACAATTTCATTGTATAGTAGAAATTGAAGAATAAAATCGAATGACACAACAATTCGTCCCAATCTGAAAATTGCATCAAAAGCATATTGATTTCCAATATTTCAATCTATGTGTAATAATAGCTAGTGGTTTCATGAACGGTGAGATCCATCAGTTTGTAGTTACTGTATGGTATTCGTGCATTTGATTATAACGAATGCTAGGCGATGGCTTTGTACCCAAAAATTTGTCTTGACAATAACATTTTTGAATTTAAACAATTAGTTTTTCTAGACTGGAACTGCTTTGCAAAATTCAGATTTTAACATTAAAAAACGGGAGCAGTGAAATTAGAATAGATTTTAGATTGTATCAAAGTTTTTTTAAATCACAATTTTTGAAATACTACATGTCATTCAACTATTATATATTAAGAAAGCGCATCTTTATGTAATGTTGCTTACCTCTGATTGCGTCTCTTCAATCCAGATTGGCTGATATATGGATTTCTGTAAAAATCAATTTGTAAGATTTTTGTTAAAGCTTTTCAAAGTAAAATAATAGAAGATAAACACTGTTATTCTAACAGAAAATGATAATGATTTTTAAATAACAACTATATATCTTTTTTATATATTATTCAAACCACAAAATGTTGCAATATTAGTAAAATCACGAATACTTTAGAATTCATATAATTCAGTTTCCATGCATTATGATTTCAATTGAAGACAGAATAATATTTGCACTTACTTCAATCGCAATTCATCGATGGATCAAACTATAGCATGACAAATGAGTAGTGATAAAAACATTCATTTCATGAAGTGACTGAAATATTGATAATGTCAACTATATCCATGAAATTGATTGGTTATTAATATGTTCTGATATAAATTTGGTGCCGTCTGAGTGATTATTATTCTCTATGTTATAACTTTATCTTTTTCATCTTTTCAGTGACTCAAGCAAGTTAAATAAGTCAACTTTCTCAGCAAGTTAGCAAGTAATTTGCGTTATCTCATTTTTGATAATTATTTACAAAAGTAAATCGTAATCATCCTGCGAATAAAAATTAAAAAATTAATCTAAGAACCAACGTTTGACGTGTTTTTATTTTTTTTAAATCATAAGTGAAATTAAAAGAGGCGCTGTAATGAAATACACTTACGAGAGAATTGGTATAATTTCATGTCTTTTCCTACATATCATTGTATCACATTTGCCAAGGACAGAAGCAGTTGAAGTTTGCACAATTGTTAATGTCAGAGATGAATTTGTCGCGTGGAAAAGTAGCCTGTCATTCATTCATTCAGACCACTATGAGAACAAAGATTGTTTGAAATATCACTAAAATGGAGAAAAAAAGAAGCAGAATATGTCTTCGTAAGCTTCAAAACTTTACTGAGTGGCAAATTAAAAGAAAAATCTGAGGGCAGGTTTGTTAGCCTCTTTTAAAAGCCTTCACTTGCATAATAATTGAGAAACGTGCTAAAGTAAATGACTGGCCACTATAGCAGGTATAGTTTTTATCATTTCCAATAAAATATCATGGAAGTAAACATTTCAAGTAAAACCCGACGCAAACTTTCTCTAGACCAGTCCATTCTACCTGTTCATTATTTACTTCTATCCAAGCATTTTTCTATTTTTCTTTAAATTTGAAAGAGAAACAATTCAATCACTTACAAATGTACTTTCGTAATTTGTGAATTCTTAAAAATTACAAAAAATCATTCTCAAGAATGTACAAAACTGTTCTGCTAATTTTCAAAGCCAAAATTATTCCATTTATCAGATATCGGTGACTGGAAAGTACAATATGGTTCTTAAGCAGGTGAACTAACATAGCAAAAATTCTCGCACTTTTTTGCAATTTCAAATTTTTATTGTTAATATTAAAACAACGATTTTTTTATTCCAATAAGTTCGAATAATCTAAAAAAAAACCACGAAATAGCGGTAATCCTTAAATTTGCAACTCATAATTTGTACAGTGCTTTGAGTTAACTTCATTGTAACAATAATTTTCAATAGCTATTTTTGCAAACAATACTGGTTGGAGAAAAGTATACTCAGTAAAGAGCTTTTTTATTTTTATTTAAAAAACTTGTCATTTTCATAACAAATAAGGATATATAACCAGCCAGCGTGCCATCATCAAAAAGGGTTCACATAATTTTATTATGTTATTTAGTGAACTAACTAACCCAAATTCAAATAAAACTCTTTAAAATTGAACTATTCTGAAGAATGAAATTCTGACTTTAATAGTTTGCGATTTATATACTCTTATTACTTGAATTAAAAATATAGGTCAAGAAAAATAAATGATCATCTTGACTACATTTGGACACTTCCTATGAAACAGAATAATATTTAATAATATCTGTTAGAGTTATTGCTACTTCAGCAAAATAAGTTGAACATTTTTAATTGATTTTCTAATTGAAAAAATCTGATTACTGGCAAAATTATAGTCGCCTGGAAATGATGCTTGCAGATTTACTGTCGTACGTGTCTCCACGAATAACGCCTATTAATGGATGGAAGGAATTGCTATTTCACAATTGATGACGATTGATTTGTTTTATATCTTATCTACTGTAATAACTGGATTCGAAACTGTGATGTTTTATTATGAGGGAAATTCAGAAAATTTGGTTAAAGCAATAACGAGTTGAAGTTATCACAGTTCTAGTTGGGGCGGACAAATTTATAAAAGTTGTAGACGAATCAGATAATCCCTCATGCACTGTAACAAGATATTAACAAAGGATAAACAGACAAAATATTTTTCCGCAATGGAATTCCAAGAATTTCGCAAAAAAAAGCCAATAACAGAAGCAGGAGGTTTGAACGTTCCATGCAGTGTAGCATGCTCAATAACATGTTAATTAGCATTTTGAGAATCAGATGCCAGTTTAAAAGCTTCATTCAGTCGATTCACCTGTGAAACTACCAATGGTCTAGACTATAAAGTATTAATCGAGTACCATTCAATATTATCTTCTCTAGTGGAATAGAATACATCTAAAAATACAATCTTCAATGCTCTGTCATCAAATAATCACTCGTTTTTTTACCTACGATGTAGTGATACGATAAAGTTAATTTTTTTGGAAGTCAAAAATTAATTTCTCATTATTCATGCGCTAAAAATAAGTCCAAAAACAGATTTACAAAACAGTTAAATCAAATTAGAATCATCGATACCGTTTAACATTCAATGAAAGATCTATTAAGGGAAAGTGCTTAACTTAGAGAAAAGTAATAAGGATATCTTTCTAATAGTGTTGTTCTTGGTAATTCCCTACCATGTAACTTATTATATTTGAAAAAGTATGACTTA
The DNA here is from genome assembly GCA_900537255.1 of Acanthocheilonema viteae. Classification (NCBI taxonomy): domain Eukaryota; kingdom Metazoa; phylum Nematoda; class Chromadorea; order Rhabditida; family Onchocercidae; genus Acanthocheilonema; species Acanthocheilonema viteae. The sequence continues at coordinate 6,264 of UPTC01000059.1, read as the reverse complement.
AACATATGAATAAAAAAATTGAGTGATCCTGAAAGGTTAGGTTAATAGAATCAACTGTTGAATGCCAATGGAAATAGTGTTGTTTTAATAGCAGAAGTAGTGTAAACGGATGAAAAAGGAAGAGTGAATAATGATTTTGTTGAATTAATGAGACAAATCTCTGATTACAACAGCAATGACGAATGACGATAGACACCCCATATATTTCCCGATGTTTCCCCACACCACACTCCTGCTCCTCCTTTTCGCTCAATTAAATGTTGACTTTATGCTACGCCTATTAAAACGTCTCTCTGCTGACAATTTCTCTGCTACGGCCTTTATTATCTAAAATGCATTTCTGTGATCATAAGAGAGAAAATTTCACATTTCACATTCGAATATAATAAAATTTTAATTCCATCTCTCATTCCTTTCATATATGTTTCACATTGTCGTCTCCATTGGTTTTTTTCTTTTTTGTGTTGATTTTTGTAATTGTGAATCATAGATTGCAATCGGATTCCTCAAATGTGAATATTATTCATTAAAAAAATCGAATTGAAATCTCATTCTTTATTGGTAGACCTATTGATCAGTGAGATCAGGACATATATCAATTTAGATAAACCTTTTTATTCATTGTAACACATAATGGCTTGAAAGCTACTACTAATCTTAATCAAATCCAATTATGGCTTTTAATTGTAGGAAGGAAAGCAACTTTTTATAAAACAAGCTCAAGGAAAAAATATGTATTATTGATTTCATCAAAATAGAATTTCTCAATTCAACCTGAAAAGCCGTAGTGTTTCGGATGTGTGAGTTATATCCTGTCATACCTGATATAATTGAAATATCACTGGAATTACCAAACCACTTTACACGATACATTACCAGGTGTTGTTATAATTATTCATTGGTCATTCTTAACAGTTTTTCAAAGTTATGCAAATTTAATACAAAGCGCATGACTTACTAAATATTACAACAATACTTTCTTTTTTTTGAGAACCCTGCAGTGTGCTATGATATGTATCTACTAAACTGAATAAATATAATTTGAGGATATTTGTTGGAATTTTAAAGCTTGAGTTATGTTGATAGAAGCAGTATGCGCATTAAAGCTAAAGAGATAAAAAGTTTGTTCTCAAACTAACGGCATTGATTGTAAAGTAATATCACTTTTGATAATATTTCATAAGACATGCAAACATGCTTTTATGAAAATTTTTTTATTCTAATATTGTTAGGTTATAATTCATTCACAATAAATTTTTTTTACTAAAATCTGCACGATTTGTGAAAAATACACTGCGTAGTATCATATATAAATATGCATAAATTGGTGAGTGGTATCAAAGATTAAATAACGATAATATATAATTAATTTCAGAGAATATGTTTCTTGATCCTTCTGCATTCATCATCAAGTTCAATATGTTATCAAAGTCAGCGCATCACCAAGGTTAACATATAGTATTGCCGATGTTATTGTCTTTTCTTGAATTATCTCTCTCAACTTATAAATGCACTTCATTAAAGCAGTTTTTTGGTATTCATTAGTATCATTACTTTTGGATCAAGGAATTTGAGAAGAAATTGGTGCTTTACTTCTGATTTCAGCTCTCTTTCAACTATTAAAGCGTGCGCTTAATTCAATTCAGGAATAGTTATACAGCTCCAAATTTAAGAAAAAAAATTTGTATAACCAACCGACAATTTTTCAAAATACCACTTACTTTCAGCAACTTTAAAACATTCTCATCCAACAAATTAAAATGGTTTTGTTTTTTGAACAGGATAATGCTATTTCCAAACAGAATTATTCACTAAATAAAATTTGTAAAGCATGGAATTATTTCATAATATCAAGGAAGAGGTAAGATCATCTATCATCAATTGTTATCATCAAAAACTGATTCACTATCAGAGATCAGTTTTGCCAGATGTAATTAACAAATAAATACTTCCGTTTGACACACAAATGAATGCATACGGAATCAAAAGCGCATAAAGATTAATACAGTTTCAGAGTGATTGTCCGAAGTGAATCCATTGCATCGCAAGAACATCGTCTCAGAATTTACAGTATGACGATATTTCGAGCTGCATTATGGACACAATGGCAATTTAAAACGATACGGTAGGTGTAATTGCGGATGTGCATGCGTATCTCTTGCTAAAGAAGTATTGAAAGCCATTATTGAAAGAGATTCATTTTCCGTCAATCATTTACTGAGACGATGCCAAAAAGACTTTAATTTTTTACTATCGAAAGCAGAAATTACTACTTTTTTTCTGTTTCAGTTCGTCCGTTTTAATTGACTGTTTAATTCTTTCCTTTTTTTCTCTCTTTCTTCCTTCCCAAATAAGACATATGTAAAGGGCATCGATGGCCTATAACCCGCAAGTAAACTGGCAACTAAATGTTCCTTAATTGCCCAGAACCAATCATAAACTGTAACCCAACACCCATAACGACCTCAATCCAACATTTGTAACGACCTTCTTTCACTGTTTCCTTTAGCATTTCCTTAATTTAGCTTTTTTTTTTTAAATACGAGAAACACCCTTACAACAGAACCACCTCCTCTACAGATTGTTTCGGTCTTTTCGATGGAATTTTCGTCATAAAATCTTTGCAATGCATACATGATCTCAGCAAGAGACAGGAAAATATTCTCACTTTCTGGTCCTTGTATCTTCCAATAATTCTTCCGAAAATGGGAATTACCATTTCCCAAATTCTTTTCTCTGTGAGATTTTCAACATGTTTTTCTATTCAAAGTAAATCATACATTTATTTCATTCATATGAAATTAGCCAAAAGATTTTCTCATATTAATGGAAAGGACAAAACTTCCATTATTCTTCATACGTTAATTAATTATTTTGGTGTTTTTTGCTAGTTTTCAGATTAACACTAACGTACGAAGCTATTTTTGGCTATTTTTTTTCAAATTTTCTTTCAATTCAAGCTATTGAGATTATTGAGAAGTTCAATTATTAATTCATTCTTAACCGTTATGCAATTCCATATCAAACAAAGTCGAATGAAGGCTTCAAAAGAGGCTAAAAAACTAGCCTTCACATTTTTCTTTTAGTTTACCACTTGGTAAAGACTTTAAAGCTCCTAAAGACACATTCTCCCGTCCACTTCACTGATATATCCAGTTTGAATTAATCTTTAGTCTCATAGCGGTCTGAACGAGTGAATGACAGGCTACTTTTCCACGCGACAAATTCATCTCTGACATTAACAGTTATGCAAACTTCAACTGCTTTTATCATACTATCTATTTTTTAACAATCTGCAAGATTAGGAAATTTCTAGAAATATGATAAATGTGATGACAGCAAGTGTTTTGCTTATCTCTGTTTCCCCATTTTGTCAGTGATAATTTTTTCCTTTTAGTCTGTTATCCGAATGGGCTTTCCTTATCATGCCGTCCCTTCTAATATATTTTCGAAATAATTCATTTAGAATAAAGTGATGCAAAAAGCCTGCAGATGGAAAATAACTAGCTTAATTTCATAGGACAAAATAAGCAATTTTGGTCTTGAATCAATTGAATCTCTCTAATTAACTTGAAGAAAAATTCGATAAAGGCTAAAAATTAGAGTAAACATTACTAATATATCCAATTGATTTAAAAGATTTCTCAACTTGCATAATACACTATTAACTTTTCGCGTAAAATTCAGTTGTTATGGTCAGTGTTTGAAATCTAATTTTTTCGATTCGCTAATTTTTGCTTTTCATAAAACATTGAAGGCCAAAGAAGGTCAGGAGCTTCAACGGCAAATAACAAGCAGATTAAAATTATTAATTATCTACGTGAGTGATCATAAAAATAATAGTGTCAATCGTTTGCGAAAACATAAAATAGAACTATGACATCTCCACTTCCACTTCATACATATCAACAAGCATTGAAAGGTTTTTGATCTTTTGCATCGATACTGAATTGAACACGATAATATGAGCATTTATATACATATAACAACTCGATTTTCTACTCAGAACGTTCCTCTTCATATTTCACTGTATCATCTTTTATGCTTTCTATTTGAAACGACAAAATTGGGAAACATTTAAAAAATTGAGAAATAAAAACGAAAGAATTGCGATATCGAGAATATTGATGCAATGATCCATAAATGGCTGCTATTAACAAATACATTGAGTCCAGTTTCGTTAAAACGAGTGGTTGCTTGAAAGAATGAGTAATAGAAATAAATTGATTGTTAATTAAGTTAATTGTTTCAATGGAAGTCCATATTATTTGCTTAGGTAAAACGGCAGTTGTTGTTTTTAATATGTATACTTTAACTACATGTTGTAACTTCATTTTCTTTAATAAAATTTTGAATTGTAATACTCTTTGTTTTTTTTAACCTTGTTATTCATTGCTCATGACATGGAGTATGAGATACTGTGTCAGACAAACATGTGATTTTTTATGATAGTCTATTACTGGATTTTAGTAAAGTACATTCAAAGTTCCATAATTTTATATAAAATCACTATCAAAGTTTGGAGTACTAACTTTTATTTCACATTTTTTCTTTCCCATTCAATATAATAGATTAAAAAAGATGAAAAAGTGAGTTATTATTCAAAAAATTGGCAAGGTGCCAGTCGGTTTGAAGCTGATGAATTCACTTATGATATGCTTTATCTCAACTAATGCTTATCATCTTTAGCCGTGTATTTAGACCGTATCATTTCTAGATTTATTTTGTTCTGATTTTGTACCAGTGTTTCCTGTTATGTCCATTGCTACCATATCAACCAATAAATTACCGTTCGCTATCCAGACTATTCTGGGCAATGATGATAAACAGGGCAAAATTTCCGAATGGGAGCAACCAGTTTGCGAAAGTAATCTTCCAAGAAAAAATTGCGACGTGGGATGTCTACTTCAATATCCTATCACTTCTATAGTTCCATATCACTTTCCTTATCAAAGTATAAAGACTGCATTCGAAGTTACATCTCCACTCCCATCTATTAATCACTCTAAATTTGTCCATAATTCGCTATTAACTTGCACAGAAATTCAGAATTATCCTCGCTATAATAATTTTCCTTTTTCTGCACAATATTCACCGATACGATACGGATTTGCCTCTACTTCGGTAACTATGTCAAATCGATTTACTCAGTCCAACAAATTTAATAACTTGTCCAGTTTATCTGACGTAAAATCTGAAAAGTTGCCTGATAATTGTTTAAATCAATTGTGTTTTCCTTCTAATTCTGACTTATTTGATTCGAAAATTATAAAAACTACTGATAACAACCAAACTGTATCACATATTAATTTAAATTACGAACATGGTGGATTTTGTTCCGATAAAAATCCTTCATCTTTTCCAATTGTTATTGCATCTCTTGGATGCACAACTATAAGTAGTATAGGAAACGATTCAGTAAAGGCACAAAAAACGAATCAGCGAAACAGCCCTACGGTACCACAACGTATCGGACATTCTTGCCAGAGTCTACCAAGACACAAGAAACCGCGTACGTCTTTTACCAAAAAACAGGTTTGTTTTCAATTTAGTGTTATACATTTCATTATTTCAGTCTTCTCATATCTTTTTAACAAAAACATCTTATAGAATTTCTTATAGTTATCTTTTATAATGCTGTCTTTTCGATTCATGCGCAAAACATCACCCTACGGGACAGAAATGACAGTAAGTGAACAATATCAATGCAAAATAATGCATTCTCAGAAACTGGTAAAAGATTTGCTTGTCATTTTCTAATCTTAAAAAAAATCTCAGCAAGAAGCGCCAGACTAAATTATTAGATAGTTTTAATAACTTCTCTCACTAAAATAATTAATTTGTTGTATTATGCAAATTTATTCCGTTTAGTGCTCTCAGGTTTAATATTCATTTCGTATGTATTAATTGTGCCAATTACATAAGCATATTATATGAATATTCCTTATCCTGTTGTCATTTGTCACTTGCATGCATTATAATTCAATATTCTTTAACTTAACCGGTATAATATCTTCAAATGGTTTTATCTCAATTTCTTTCAAATCTTCTGTTCTACTTAACTGATCCATTAACTCAACCGGAGCTTTCATATCAGTTACATGTTCCTCCTCTGTACTTGGTTCTTTGGAGATTACTGCACCATACTCTTCGAAAACTTCTTTAACCGGTATAATATCTTCAAATGCTTTTGTCTCAATTTCTTTCAAATCTTCCGTTCCACTTAACTGATCCATTAACTCAACCGGAGCTTTCATATCAGTT